>NADL03000161.1:0-162531 GCA_002205965.3 Kappaphycus alvarezii
AAGAACCAATGAAATCTTCGCAACCTAGCGAAACGAGCCAACGAGTAAACCTCTCAACAAGACAACATATGAAAACAATCGCAACACTGCGAATAAGAACAAAACGGGTGTCCGAAGACGAAAAAGAAACGAAAACTTGAGGTCAACGGAATAGGTCGGAGACCAAAATATAATGCAAGCATAAGCCGCATACGCCATGAAGCAGAGGTGGGGTGATGGACACCTAGTTCGGGATAAGGGTAAATATGAGATCACGGTAGGGTGCCCGGATGCGTAAAGGACAAAAAGGGCGGTAGCTGTGGTAAAGAAATCGACTAGCGCGAACGTCAAGGTATGACTGCAACTGTAAAACAGATAGCGGACGCAGAACGTGAAAAACACAATAAAGTGGGCCAAGCCAAAACGCTAGAAGGAGTAGAGTCGAACGTAGAGGGGACGAGCACGAGGAAAGAGAACTAGGATCTAAGGTCGGGGGTCGGAGGGCTAGGCCAAAAACAGGTACCTTGCAGACGGATGCACGGTGACCGGGAGCGTCCAGTAAGGGGATGGGCTGGGCTGAACTTGTGGAGCACATCGGACAGAGATGAGAGCCATCGAAGAGGGGTTACCGAGACGGACATCAACCATGGTGCGTCAGACTTCAGCCTCGACGTAGAGGTCGTTGCTGGAGAGCGGTAGGGTGTAGAATGGGGCGGAAGCAGCAGTGGAGGCGACGGCCGAAAGGCGGGAACGGTGATGGGGGGTGGAGGGGTTTGATTTTGTAGACGGGGAACTAAAAATATGTAAAAAGCAATGGAATTCCTGGTCAGCAAGGGGTTCCACGTGTAGTCCAGTGTCCCACCACGGCGCGTGCCAGGGTACAGTCTCGGCTGCATGCCATGTTGGACTTGAGGGTGGACCAGTGCCAAATGTAAACACGCCACGTGTACTATGGCTGACAGTAGGTAGTAGCTGTACGGTAGATTTCAGATTGTAATCATATACTTGAATGGGTTGGTACAGTATACTTAATTTTCCTGCTAAGAGCAATCGCAGACTAGCTAGGACTTAACTTCATGTATTACAGAAGGCGTACAAGCCTAACTGACGGTGTAAGCTAAGATAGTTGAAGTTCGTCGCTGCCCAGCTTGGGATTACGCGCTAGGATCCATGTTGCAAAGGCCTGCATGGAAAAGGCACTTGCAAGCCACGCCATCTACCAGGGCAATACCTTCAGCAATATTATTGCAAGCGTTGTTTCTACGCGCTCCACCAACATGAACACAGCCATCAGCATGAAGCTTCAAAAAAACTCTCCCCAACGTCACCCATCTCACGCTTCTTCAGTCGGAAGACCCGGGCTGGTTTCTCGCCCAGGCCGTCCAGTATACCTCTCGAATCTCACACAGCTTTTTCAGGGCTGTGGCAACCCGACTGGATGAAAACATGGGCGTGATGGCAAAGCAGTTAGCGGGACATATTTGTATCAGTTCAGAAGTCCTCTACCTGCGGAAGAGGAAGCGACACGAGTTGAACTACGATATGAGTCCTGTTTAATCCTCGACGAGGCTGGTATGAAGACGACCTGCCAGCTACTTTTTGTGGGTAGAAATGCTCCGTTATTCGTACAGGACAGTACATGAATGCCAGTTGCGTGCAGTGGCACGAGAGCTATTATGGCCACGGCATCACCGGACCCTTTGCATGACGGCGGCGGGCGATGGCCGGAAAACGTTTTTTGAGAAAACAGGTCATTGTGGCTGAGGGGCACCGAGGAAATCGAAACTGAGAGGTTGGAACTGGAAGGCGGGTCGCATTAAGGCCATCCGAAAGTTTAAGCGGGCGACGTGCCAGCATGCGGTTGAGGTCGCGAATCTATTCCTGTCGCCCAATTCGCCGCACCACCTGCCACCTGCTATCTGTGTACCTTTCGTGCAGGTGGCCATCTTGAAGGGTAGTGTTTATTTCAAGAGAGTGAGCCGGTTGGGACGGTAGGGTGTTAGCCTGGGAAAGCACTACAATTTCGCGGGGCGACTGTCCATCCCCGGGATGAGAGCGGTGCCTCGAGTTCACAGTCGCAGAAGGCGGGGCGCATGACATACGTTATTGGGCGTCGGACTGAGTTGTGCCGGTGAAGACGGCCGAATTCCGTGGGAACAGAGGTCTACTACACGGTAGCCATGAATGTCCATGGGCCCCCGGCAGTGGCATAGTACGAGCGGAGGGTAAGGGTACACAGGTAGGCCCTTCATCCTCACTCATCACCACCAACAGTATCAGCCCTCGTCTTCAAACGGATGTATTTCAGACGCCTCTCTCACCCCTCAACTTAAAAAGCTCCTAAACCCGGCCAAACGTGCCCGGATCCCGCTGTGTCCTAGGGGAGATTGCGGCCATACCTCCATACCTTCTCCTCCCCTCCTGTTGACGTGTGGTCCCCACACCCGGCCTTGACACAACCGCCTTGTCCATCCCCCCGCGGGCCCCTTTTGTCGAGGCACGGAATATTCTCCGCCGGTCGCAAGATCCCCGCATCCGCGTGTCGCTGAGCCCTCGCAATGGGCTCCTCTGTGAGCCTGATTCGATACCTTTGCCAGGACACCGACCTCCCGGCCCCCCGTTAGCCGAAAATATAATGATCGGGTTGGCCCCGGCGGCCACGGCTGTAGGTCTGCTATATTTGAAGATGCCTGCACCGCTCATTCCTTCGCTGCCCCCCTTGCCCGCCCACTGCACGTATTCATCTATGAATTCAGCCCTTGTACCTATATCGCCCATCCTAAACCATGTCTCTCTCTCTGCCTTGATGGCAGTGCTCCCCCACATTCGCCAGATGTACCCGAACCTCGAGATCACCAGGGATTTCCTTGGTGGCTGCCGTTATGCTGTTGCGTCCGTCGCTGCCTCCACATACCCCTGCAGGACCCATCACACGCCTATACATCAACTGCCGCTGGATGTTCAATCCCCAAACAGCCACCGCCGTCCCGTTCCGTACATACCAGGCTTTAGAAGCGAACGTCGCCAGCGCAGGTCGCCGGGCTCTTAGCTCCTCATGGATCGCCCTTCCCCTTCCGCCACTCGCCTTTCGCCTCAGACAATCCACCCGGCTAAACCCAACGCTTCCCATCAGACCACGCTCTCACCGCGCTGGCCCTGACTGCGCGCAGCGTACGAGTGCTGCCTGTAATCTCAGACGGCACCATTTCTTGTTCCGCCCTCGAGAGTCACCCGTGCTCCCGAGAAAGACCTCACCCCGATCAAAGACCCCCCGCCCCGACACTTTCAGCCCCGCCTACGCCCCGCTATAACCGCGGAGCACCCTCACCCAGCGCTGCACGCGCGGCAAGCTCGCCATCAGTCCCTCCAACGCAGCCCAGGTAGTAGCCCTCGCCGATGCTCTCTACCCGACTACCGTCCACCTTACGACCAGTCTCCAGCGGACAACCCGACTTCCTCCGAGCTCATACCAAGGACTGGGCTTACAAGCCTGAAACGGAATCCGTAGGGAACTGGTGGTGCCCTCCCAACCTAGCCCTCTCCGGCCCGCGGTTGACGCCCCCCACTCTACCTTAGCCCCTCCGCCCGTCGTCACCCTACCCTAGATCGCACTCTGAGCGTGTTACCTCATAAGCTCCTTAGCCCTCTCCCCATCCCTTGTCTCCTCTCAACATCCTTACACCCGTACCCGAGGCAAACATCTTCGAAGACGTCTCGACTCCTACATCAACCCGTTCGTCTTGGTCCTTATCAAGCTGGTTGAGGCCACGCGGCGACGGCCCGGGACAACAACGCCACTGCCTGCGCCTTTCTATATCTTCACATGCTCCCCAAGCCGTCCTCCGTCGCACCCCGCGCTGGGAGGACGCACCCTGCCATGTGAGGAAGGCTGGCGTCGCCGCGAAGATCAGAACGCTGCTCCTGCGAGCGCATACGCCGTGCCTACACCAGCACCAGCAACCAATGGGGAGCGCTCACCGCAATCGTGCTGAATGGTTTGCAATACCTCTCGCGTGTGTGCTAATTCGCCCTCCAACTCCGGCGCTCCGGCCGCGGAGGCCTTGATCGAAGAAGGCCGTTACGGTAAGGCCACGCGTTCCGCTCTTAGCCCCCACTTGCCGATGGCAACCAGCCCGAGACCATGCAGACATCGCCCTCCTCCCCTTTTCTGTACCGTAGCCCAGCTTACTGAGTCCTGCCTCCCGCTGCCCTCAAAATACTGTAGCCGTTGCTTGAATCTCTCGTAATACTGCTGTCGGGCCGGGCTGTAATGCCCTCCCACTGGTTTCACCTACTCGCTAGGTCCACGAGCACTCCCGATGCAGGCGTCACCGTGCTCATCCAACTCGTTAAGCGTGTCGCCCGCAGCGATATCCCCAATGAAGTCCTCCCCGTACAGCTAAAACTCTGCAAGATGCGCCCCATCGCAATCGGAACTGTTCCCGGCCACATTGTGACAAAGACTCTACTCCCTCATTCCATGGATGACACAGGAAACTTCCTCGGCCCCTATCAGACGGCAAATGGGATGAAGGCCTGAATGGATGCCGTTATTGCACGATATGCAAACTCTGCACCATCGCCTCTCCCAAGCTCCCTTAACCACCACCGTGCTTATTGATACCTCTAATACGCGGTCAACCGCGTGAACAGGCAGTCAACCTCTTCTCAACGCGCGCGCCTCCTCCACCGCATCGGCGCTGACCCCGCTCTCGAACGTACCGCCCGATACTCCTCCCACGGAGGGCGAGCCTCTTGCACTTGCCGTCCCGTGGATACCGACACCCTCCCCGATCAAGTCTGTGGATTTCTGGTGCGTGCCTCGATTCGCCCAGGGAAATAGGATTTATCGACCCATCGTCCCCCGCCCCTCGCGACTCACGTACCCACCACCAACAGGGGCTGTGAAACTGAGTTCTGCTGGCCCGAAAGGCCGTGCCGGTCGGGTCGTTCGCATCTGCGCTCTCGCTGATCTCTCACACGCTGGTTCCCATGATCAACCTCGCGACTTCTTCCCTGCGCCTTCTGCTTCTACCAGCTGTTTCACTGCTTTCAACTGCCCTGGCTAAATCCTCCGAGGCCAAGTTGGTCGCGCGGCGCACTCTTTCCGTCCTGGCCAGCCCTTCATAGCTCATCTCCTTCTCCTTGCCTTCCCCGCTGCGTGGCTGCGACTCTGATCACCCCGAGGCAGGCGTGACTCGTCTCTTTGTCCTCATTAGTCTCGTCCGATAGCTTGCTCGCGGTTACCTCCCGTAATCTGTTCTTTACTTTGACCTTCTTTTCGACACTCCTGCTATCCAAGAGCGCTCGGATAAAATCCGATCCATTTCGATCGACCAGAATCTTCTTTTGCGTGGCGCTCCTCCCTGGTGGTCTAGCGGATTCTCAGGATCATCGACGCTCTCGAAGCAAGTTGGTAATAGTGTTCCCGCTGGTATGGACGAGGCTCTCTACAACGCACACAGGCTTTCCAATGGACACGGATCTGACGATAGACATGTTATGGTTTCCGTGGACACCGTCAGCAGCACACTACCTTTTCCCAAACAACAAATGCCAGTTCAACGTGTCAACCCCGTGCGCACGTGCCCTCGTGGTGTGCTGGATCAGCGCGTTGTACGATCGCGTTCTCCCCCTCTGCTTATCCGATCTCTGCCGACACTTATAGCCGAGAAGCGGGAGAGCGCCAAACAAGGTGATCGGTGGCGATGTTGCATTGGCATGTTTCTGTGCAAACCCTGTTTTGAATGCTCTGCAACAAATAGTGTGCTGCTGACGGTACGAGCATGACCACCAATCTGCGGCATCGACAATGTCGACATCCTTTTCCACATCTACTGTACTTTTGGCTGTTGACATCAGGAAAGCAGTACCAATGCGATTTACAGTTGCTTACAGCGTGCTGTTTCTGTGTGAACGTTACTTGTAGCAATGGATTGTAGGCTGACAGTGTAATGAAGAGTACAGTCGTTTAGAAGCTGATTGTGTGTACAGTAGTTTGGAGAACGGATCAAAAATGTTGAACCAATAGGAGCCATGTTTGGAAAGTCAGCCGTTACATTTTTTTGTTACCGTTTCAAAGGTGTCTCGAGTGGTTGGCCCAATAACTGGAGTAGTGGTGCGAGAGAGACCCTCTTACTCAATGTTAACGTTCCATTTTTTTTTGTTCCTTTTTTGATACCGGTTGCTTTTGCTCAACTGGGCTACGCTAGAGTGTTCTGAGCGGCCTGTGGGTAGCCCTGTTTCACCTCTGCTATAACACCCCCACACTTGTACTCATTTCGTCACGTGCCCCTCCTACTCCCTTGCTATCTCTCCTCTCTACTACTCACTCCTCCACTCCCTTTCTCAAGACCCCAACTACTCCCCCTCCTCCCCAATGCCGTCTCCCCTTCCCTCTCAACCTACTCATCCCAAACATGTCCCCCGAGACTACCATCACCAACCAACAATCCACTACCCATCTCTCCCCCAACCCACAACCCAAACCCCTCCTCCTCTCACCTCCAATCCCCCTTCATCTCTTCCTCCGCCGCTTCCTCCCGCAACAACCGCAACTACCACAACCACTTGCTCTCCCTCACTCCAGCCACCGCCTCAACTCCTCCCACTTCTACGCTTCCAGTCCCCCCGCTACCCAACCTTCCTCTCACGTCATCCTTAACCTCTATCCCCACTGCCGCTATTCCAACCCACCCATCCACCACCATCCCAATCCCTGTCAACCCTCCCGACTCACCATGCAGTTCTACTCGCAAAGGAAAAGGCGGTCGCAAGGCCGCCAATCCACATCTTACTGATGAGGAGCGTCGTCGTGAGCGTGTTCTAAAGAACCGAGAGTCCGCCATGAAAAGCCTTCAAAAGAAGAAACGTTACACGGAGGATCTCGAACACCGTGCCTAGCTTTGTCCCGCCGTAACACAGAGCTCAAGGAGAAGATTCGTGCTCTTTTGATCAAATTGAACTCAGCCCCTGTCCCCGTACCTCCCCATCCTCAATTCCAGTCGCCTTTCCGCAACCATCAAGTCAACCCCTTCCTCAACGACCCCCGCCCGTTCAACAACAAATCAACCCACCCCCGTAGGATTGGCCAGGCTTACCAGATGCCTTTTGGAACGATATCGTCCAGCCCCCGCTCACACCCCACATTCCACACTCTCATGACCTGGGTGACTCCTTTTTGCTGGGCATCGGTGCAGAGCAACCGTCTGGTCAGCCAAGTGAAGTTTTCACAGAGGACAAGATCAATCCGGCCACGTTTGATATCCCCAACGTGGCTACTACCCAATGATCCCTTGTTGCATGCATTTCCAATTTCCCATCCTAGTCAGTCTTCGTGGCCCCGTCTGTGTCGCTCTTTCATTTTCCTCTTTTTTACTTTTACTCACTTAGTTGTTCGTCATTGGCCTCGCGCACCCTACTACCTCACTCTGTTGCTTCAATGCGACAACACATCTACATACATCTTAGAGGACTTCGGTCTTTGCGTCTTTGCTTGGATAAGCGGAATGGGCAAACATTTTGGGGTCATGTGATTGGACGCAGGAGCCAGAAGTGTACTTGATGAAAAAAAGCTACAGTGGACAAAAGTCCTGGCGCGGAATGTCATCCTCGGCCTCACTGTTGGAAAAGGTTAATGTTGCTATCACATGAAGTGATTCACTTCATTCCATGTAATTTCCGATCATTGCCGAACTCGGTCTCCTAGAGCCGTTCTTCTAAACCACCTTTGAAAACTATTCTGGAAATCTACACTCTTTACGGCAGCACGATCTCTCATTTTCACGACGCAAAATTCACCAGTAAAAGCAGGCGACAATAAACTTAACATTCCCCGTCAGACGTTCACTCTAGTATCTCTTGCTACCACTCCGCATCAAAATGTAATCTATCCTCCAGCCGCTTTATAAATCGCATAGTTCGATGACCGTCCCATCTGCATCGGTCATGAATGCCACTTCCGTCACGGTGCTGCCAAGCATAATCTGCCGTGGTTTTTCCAACAGGCGTAGTCTTTTGCTGAAACGCTCAAGGGATTCCTTTTGCATTGTGAGCAGAAACTTGGTAAGATCAGAGCATGCACGCGTCAAATCAATGGATATATGGCCAAGACCGGGAGAAATCGCCTCGAATTGTGACCTTGTTTGCTCTCCGTTTGTGAGGGCTTTGACTTCAATAAGTTCAATCCTCTGGTCAATGTACGGAGACTGCAATAAAGTGGCAGGTAAGGAGAGATGTGTTAGTTCCATGGAAGGGGAAAATGCTGGTGGAGCCGCATTGTACCGCACCAGCGTGGCCAAAGTCGCGCCAAAGTTTGGGTAGATCCTGTGCTGATACTTACTTGCAACCATACTGCTTTCAGCCATTGGTCTTGAAGCGGGAAACGTCCTGAAAGCCGAGTAGAGAGTAAAACCTGCGAGCGCTCGATATGTCCATGCTTCGTACCATGACGTGAGACAGACTCAAACTTCCTGGCAGGGAGCCTTGAGGGCGACGTCTGCGAATCATGGCAACGTGAGGGATGCCGGCTTCCTGCAGATTACCGTGACCATCTTCGACAACCCATCCCGAGTTGCGGTAAAAGAGTTCCTTGTCCCTCATGGCGTAACAGAAGAATGGACCTCGTGTCTCCTCGACAACCTTGGACTTTTCTATATGTCTCAGCAGGGCAAGACCAACTCCCTTTCTCTTGCAACTTTTTCAACACACATGCGCTCCAGTTTGGCGCCCGGTGACGTGATGCAGTTTATGCGGCAAGTGGCAATGGGTTGGCAATCAACAGATACCAAGAAGTGGTGATTCCCGGTGGAATCGGGAAGGTGTCGAAGTTGTCAATCTCCTCCGCTGCTGAAATGCCTAGTTCGTCGATAAAAACTCTTTTTCTTAGACTCAAGGCTGCAGAAGATCTGATTGTGGTGACTTGCTTAACGCTGACGCCGTTTGATTTTGGAGGAGGGATAGATGGCTGGCCCATGGGTATTGGCGTGCTCATCATGAACGATAACATTAGAAGCGGGCGCAGGGGGTTTTGTACTAGAGCAAGTTCCTTTTCACTGAGATGTGGAAAGGACAGAAATTTGACTCTTGCCGGGCAATGAGAAAATAAAGTGGCGAATTAGCGACGTTGTGAGGTAACAAAATTTGACCGTGATTGTCGGCAGCCGACGCGAGGCGCAAGGTAAGAAAACGAGCTGGTAGAGTTGCGTCTCGAATGCCTAATACCTTTGGTCTCCAAGAGGCGGCCCTGCAGCAAAGATGGTGAACCTGAAACGTGTCTTGTTTCAGCATCCTTTTCCTGTGCCACATCGGAGAGAAACGAGTTTGCTTATCCAGAACTCTGTGGCTTCGAGGTACCACATTTTGTATTATTCCGTGAAAATACGTCAAGTCATCCAAAAAATATGCATGAAAATGAAACTACAAATCTACGCGGAAATGATGCTTTGTCAGACAGTGTTCCAGATTTGGAAATCCACACAAGGCAGATTCCGAGTGGTGCCGCCGCAAACAGCAAACAACTGCTCCAGTTCAGATTCTGATGCAAAGCTTTGATTTTTAACTGAGGCTCCTTTGCAGAGGACGGTGCCCGGATCATATTCCGCAGACAACCGATTGCACACGACAAAGTTGATCGTTTCAGTGGGCATTCGACGCTGAGGTGCGAGTAAGGGAGTCTGCAAGTCTGTTAGCCGCTATACCTTGATATCAATAATAGAACAGCTAGAGAGGGGCATGCGAGGAGAGGCAAATTACATCTGAGCGGCAATAGTGGGTTATCTTTCGAGCAAATTGGTCTCCCTAGTTTGAGCCATTAGTGCCTTGGACAACTGCAAGTAGAAAACTTCTTCCCTATGCCCAAAAAGCAGGTAAGTAGCACGCATTTGCCACAGCAGCCTATATTTTTCATATCCCTTAGTTTGGCACTAGGTCCAATCTTCTCTGTCAACAGATTGTCTAACAATAATCTACTCTGCCCCCTCAGGATATTGCATGTGGCGTCGCCACATACGGGTTAAGCGTCACAAAGAAACTTACTTTGTGATGCTTGATGTTGCCAGCGGTGCCACCGTGCTTGACTTGCGCAAAGAGACAGCCTCTGTCATGGACGTTCAACTTTCTCGATTGCGTCTATGCTGGCCTCCTACGCAGAATGGAGAGGTTGTTTTCCTCAGACGACCGCAAGCTACAGGATTGAATATCGTCAACGACTCTGTGCTTTGTGCAGTACTTTGTGATCATTATGAAAATGGGAGGTACCTTTCATCCGGCCCTTTCCCACGCCTGCCGCTTCAAAAGAGGCTGTGAAAAAGAATTAATACATGCATTGAGGTTCCTCTGACCGACTGCCAACAAACGTTTCTACTGACAATTGCTGAGAGTGTACCAAGCATCGCTCGTCACAGTACTTCTGGGGGTAGTGCGTTTCCCCAACAAAGAGAAGTTCCCAAGGGCCAATTCGGGCCATTACAAGCTGTCGCTAGGCAGCGAGTGATTTTATCACTGGCGCTTGAATTCGCCTTTTGAGGAGACTTTGGACCGCCAGCTTTAACCAAGTGTTTCATGACGTTCCGCTGACACCATCGCCTGGTTCCTGGTAGTCTCACTCATTACCAGTGCCGAATAACTCTATCTTGGAAAAAAGAAGGAAGAAACCAGACTTAACACGCAGCGTCAATCAATTCCGGAAGGTCGATAAGTTCACAACCACACACCGCTGTAGTGCTAGCATCCCTACCAACTTGATCCGAATACCCTACGGTTCTAACGGCAGAGGAACAATGCTTTGAATAAAGCTTGTGCGTTTTCGACTCTGGTTGCACAATAATCGAGCTGCGGAGGATTTCGTCAGCGTCGACCCCTGTAGAGTATTTCCTAATGAGTTTTGCCCAATGCGTCCCTAATTCTCCTCATTCTAAGGGAAATGTTCTACAAACCAGCGGGAAGGTAGCAGTTTGATGGTTAAGATGCATTCCAGGCACCTGTGGGAGCACAGCAGATACAATGTCAACCGGTCCCCTCGAAAAGCCGATTTGCGACCCTAAGATTCAAAGAGGATAATTCCGCCGCAATGAATAGGCTGGGGACCAGGTAACTATCGTGTGTCAATCCGAAGCACAGGGGTTGTCCAGGGAGGTAGCGCGCCAATGCCCTCCTATCTACCGCCATCGCAATGGCATACGGGTTGGAGAGGAGAACCAGGGCAAGAAACGAATCAAACAGCGTTCACACAATGAATGGATGATTTTAAGGCACAAAGTCCACGGACATTACAGGAGGCGGGAGCGCATGAATTGTTCCCTCCTTGTTCAACTAAGCGTGCAAAGCGATGGTTGAACAGGTGATTCTGCGCTCCGTCCCCCAAGTCTTGACTGCAAATCAATCCAGTGAATCGCGTTTAACGCAAGACACTGCAGCAGGCGCATCTGCTGAATAGAATGCCAATTGAATGGGTGACATGGTCCCAGTTGCGGTACGGGGATAACGACGGCACCACCTTTCGACAACCAAAGTACAACTGGTACGAACAAGGTTGGGTGCATTCACAGTGCACAGCTGTGGCATGTGAACGATGCAGGGTCAAGCGTCAAGATGAGACGACGACAGATGTGATCGCATGGATATGAAAGTGGCACGGTCCATGAGATGTGTGAGGGCATCGGTGGTGATATTAGCATGCGCGCGGCGAGAAGCGGAAGCGCGTAACAGAATGGCAAAGGAGTGGGAACAGCAAAGAGATGAAAACTTAAAGGGAAAAAGTGGTTTAGGGGTTGACTAGAGTCGAGTGATACACTGCTTGAGCTCCTCTTGAGAGTAGATCCTAAAGAGTCGAGATTCGCTTGTTATAGCGGCGATCTCGACGTTGGTTCCATCCAACTTTTCCTCCATGACTTGCTTCAAAGTTCTCAAAGCCAGGGTCTCTGCCTCCTCCATAGTCATGCTAGTAGAATAACTCTCTTGCAAAGCGGTCTGAGCACCCTCGCTACCTGCACCAATTGCCTTTGCCTTCCACTTGACATATGTACCACTCGGATCGGTGTGATACAAACTTGGACCTTGATGATCGACACCTGCAATCAACAGGGCGACACCAAACGGTCGAGACATTGCATCGGCATCATCACCATCCTCACCAAACCTCAATGCCAAATCACACAATGCTTGTGTACAAGCCTGCGGAGTCATAGGCTCATCATAAACAAAGCGATGTTGCTGTGTCTCAACGCGTGCGTGATCGATCAAAGTGCGGGCATCGGCGGTAAGACCGGACATGGCACAGCCGATATGTTGATCGATCTGCATAATTTTCTCAACTGATGTGGGCACGAGAAGCGGGGAGGTGAGACGCTTCTCCACGGCGATGACGACACCTTCTGAAGTCTGGATGCCGACTGCAGTTGATCCGAGCTTGATGGCCTCGATGGCGTATTCGACCTGGAAGAGGCGGCCTTCCGGGCTAAATGTATTGACGCCACGATCGTATTCGGAGCGGGTGAGAAACATGATGGCGGGGATTCGGACTGGGACGGATTTGGTATTGGCTTTGGCTTGTCGACGATGTGGTCGGGTGAGCGGTGGGCTGGAAGGTAGCGGCGGTGACTGCTGGACAATAGCTAGAAATACAATTGCGAGGGAATGGAGTGCACTGTAATTCTATTTACAGTAAGGTAGTGTGCTGACAGTAAAAGAGTGATACTTTACAGTATACTGTACAGTACAGTACGGTATGGACTCACCAAAATTCCAAAATTGTGTTGATGTTTTCAGCCGTCGAATGGTTTCGGTAGAAGCAGTTGGAAGCATCACTTTGATCTTGTTTGAAAAAAAATAGACCTCCGCCAAATTCTCTCCATTCCTCCACTCTTCTCTTCTCCTCGCCCCTTCGAGTCTTCGCTCCACTCGACCAGCCTGACCTTGACCCCGACCCTGACCTTGGCCCCAGCACGTCATCCTCCACCCCCTCCCCGTTTATAGAACAACTGCACTCCCCTCGTCCTACCCACCGTCCCATCCAACCCACCCCTCCCACCTCCCAAATTCCTACCATGCCCACCTACGACATCCCCGCCCTCGAACGAGCCCTCGAAAACGTCGACAACAACGATGCAGAGGCCCACAAACTCTACAACAACCTTGGCCTCGCTCACTTTGCCAACCGCCGCTATCGTCAGTCCCTAAAAGCCCATCGCGAGGAGAAGCGCGCCTGCAAACGCCTGCTCGCCTCATCCTCTCCCTCCAAACCCCAACACCAACTAGACTTGGCCATCGCCTATCGACGTTGCGGAGACACCATGCTTAAACTCGATAAACTCGTCGATGCACGACAGCTCATTATACACGACCGACCAAACATCATTCGAGCCGCAAATCAACAGCATCGCAAGGGATTGGATATTGTTCGTAAAGTCGACGGTGGTGGAATTGCTGCTAGAGTAGAGTTGCAGGCCGCTTGTGCGGCAGTTGCGCATTCCGCCCTTGCGTTGGCCTTGGAGACTAGGGATAGGGGGCATTTCGAGGCCGCCGCGTTTTGTTGTGTCGATGCCGCCGTCATTGCAGAGAGTTTACCCATGGGGCACGCTGGTGTTCATCCTAGGGAAAGGGAATCTATGCTGCTTGGTATTTCTACCAATATGGCCATCGCTGTTAGTGGATTGGGACACCGAGACAAGGCAAAGACCTTGTTGGAGGCTGTCGCTGTCCGCGCAAAGAATTCCAATGATGACTTTAATCTCGTTCGTGCTATCGCCAATTTGGCAGAGGAGGCCAGTGAGGATGAGGATTGGGATACATCAGAGGCTTATTTGAGGGAGTGGATTCGCTTGGCCAGGAAGAATAAGGATCAGGATGATGAGGCAGATGCCCAGAGAAAGTTGGGCGTCGTCCTCAATGAGAAGCATTTGTATGAAGAAGCGAGGAGCGCCTTGGAAAAGGCCCTCGTCATGTCGATGACCAAGCATGGCAGGACGAGGCCCGCAGGTTTCTGAGTGTCGTCGAGCACCAGATTGAGGATCAGAGGGCGGCCCGTCGTCAATTGGAGGAGCTGGAACGGAAGGGTCAAAGTCTGCAGAGGAGTAATGACGTGGTGCAAGAGGCAATGGTCAGGATGACCGCTGGAAACGTTGCTTTCAAACTGCAGAAAATGGACGACGTCGTGAGGTTACTGGGCCGATATTTTGAGTTGGTGGACGAGTATGGGTGTGACCCCGTGGCCACGGGCATTGACCAGGCCGTGCACAATACTACCGTTGCGAATATGGGTGAGGCTATGTGGGCTCTAAAGCGCCACGAGGACGCCGTCAAATGGGCGAGCCGGGAACTGACATTGTTTACTGAGGATATGGCTGGACAGGCCCAGGCATGGTGCAACCTGGGTGTTTATCTGGATGATTTTGGGAAGCGGGAAAAGGCAATGGAGGCTCTAACGACGAGCATAGAACTGGCGGAAAAGTCAGGACAATGCGGTATCCTTGAAAGAGCACGAAACAATTTGGAGCTTGTACGTAAAGCACATGAAGAGAAAAGGGCTGAGGAGGCCAATGCGCTCAACAGCAACGTTATTGCTCCTCAACACAACAATATGGAGGACTTCATCGAATTGGATAACGACCACGACACAGCTCCAGGTAAAGAGCGTGGTGTACCTAATCCAAGGAATAACGTCCGACAACCGACCGCAGTAACAATGGTGCGGAACACGTCGAGAGACCCCTAGCATCAGGCGAAAGGTCCATTATAATCGATTCCAGTCAGCCCCTGAGAAACGTCGCAACACGCCATGCCATTGGATCAGCCTCTGAAATCAGTCAAGGTATCTCGTCGAGGCGAAGCCGCCGGGAGCGAGCCAGTAAGACACGTGCAGGCGCAGCATCGAAGGGCACAGCGCCAGGACGCGATCATTCAAGATCCTTTCATTCGCACGGTGTGACGACCGCCGACGGGAGTTCCGCCGCCGTCAACAAGTTTGTTGACCTCGTTGCTGAGTACAAGGCAAAATGCACAAAGCGACGTCACCCACCTGTGGCGACTCGTCCGATGGTGGTAACGGCCCTGCGCTCGCTGTCGTCTGTGCTACTAGCCCGAGCGGCTTGCGACGAACCAACACAAGAGCCGGCAAAGTTGGATGTGTCTGCGTTGTTTCTGAACAATTACGATGTGTCTGTCCTTTTTGAAACTTTGTCGCGTCTGGGGACGAGCACTACGTGGCACTGAACATGAAGTTGAATCCCATGGTGACGCCCGCAGCCTACGAGTGCCTGAACCCACATTCATTCACGGCACCCTCCGCTTTGTATTCTATCCGAAGTCTTGATTTTTCATGCGCCGGGGTATCTGGGAGTGCGCTGCGCACGATTTCGGATGCACTGAGCAAGGATGGGTCGTTGATGAATGTAACAAGCCTGAATATTAGTAAGAACGGACTCGGAAGCAATGTCGAGCAACAGCGACGTCAGTTGCTCGCATACTGTACATATCCGCGCAACTGAGGTGCTGGATCTCTCTTTGAACTTGCTTCCAGAACGATTTATGGGTGATTTGCTGGACGCCATCGTGTCCACTGGAGAGCAGCTGGGACATGTGGATCTTGCGACGAGCCCAGTGCGACGTATTGATATGCATTTGAATAACCGAAAAGCGCCGACTGCGTTGTTGGAAGTCGAGGACCCATCCCGGATTGTGAGCTGCTTTCGAAAGATGCTTGGACTGATGCCCGGGCTTGAGTCGGTGGATGTACGGGCTTGCGGGGCAATTCGGAAATGAGGAGGGCACTTCGGGAGCTTTCGGACGGGTTGGGGTCTCTTACGCAGAATATTATCACCGTGTCGCCCGATCTCCATGACGATCTGTCTGGATAAGATGTGTCCACGGGATTTCGGAGTTTTTCGGTGTACGCCCTTTGCCAATAGATGTCGAGTTGGTCTGCAGTGAGGTGTACAGATTTTATAGCACGGCCCGGTAACGATTTATCGTAGCGTCTTTGACTCTGTCCACACTATGGATATACATAATGTGTAAGGTCATTCAACGATTTCCCCCGATAATCTCTGCCCAGGAATGTTAATATCGGCAACCTGTTCATATGATTGAAATGCACAAAGTAACATCCCAAACCCTCCCTCGATTCAAAGCTCTGCACTGTTTCCAAACTAGTCTAGTGTGGACTAACCCACTTCAATGGTGCAGGTTTTTGAACACATTAGAAGATCCACCCCGCTTCCAAACAAAGAAATAGACTACAAGGTCGGATCAATAGAAACCTTCACAGACTGGGTGCCATCATTCACCAGGTGTATCCCCCAACAATATCATTCAGCGGCAGGCTATGGGTTACGATCCTATCGACGGGAATGATTTGCTTATCTAGCATATCAATGGCCACCTCATAGCCTCTATCCCCGAACAATGCCCCTCGGATTGTAAGCTCCTTTGTATCCCCAATAACTGTCCAATCTACGCATGTCTCATCCTTAAACACCGAAAATTCAACAAACGTGGCGGCCTTTCGACAAACATCAAGCCCCTGCCTCACCGATGCGGGACTCCCCGACGCCTCCATATACACGTCACACCCATATCCCCCCGTAATCTCCCTAACGACACGCCCTACATCATCCACCCCTACCTGCAACACCATGTCAGCCCCGCACTCCCTCGCCAAGTCTAACCTGGCCTCCATTCGATCCACAGCCACTAACCTCCCGGCCCCCTCCGTCTCGCCGCGGCCACCATGCCCAAGCCTATCGGACCACACCCCGCCACCACAACCACATCCCCCAACTGAATGTCGGCCCTCTCCACCCCATGCACCGCACATGACAACGGCTCGACATATACCTGATGAGCGGGCGGCAACTTTTCGGCAACTTGTGCACAATGGCATGGGCCGGGAAACCATATACTCGGCCAGCCCACCATTGACATTGGTGTGGAATCCAAAGATATCATGCGGCGCGCACAACCACCGCAACCCCCGCCGACAATACAAACATACGCCACACGCCACTACCTGCTCCGCTGTGACATGGTCTCCAATCTCGATGCCGTCGCGTTGACCAAGCACTACCTCACCGCAAAATTCATGCCCCGGCGTAACCGGAACTTGCACGTACGGCTTTCTGCCTTTGTCATCGCCCCAAAACCTGCACGGCCACAATACACAAACGTACGACACACAGCCCAACGTCGCTCCCTTTCACAAACTGTCAGGTTGTCCAAACGCAAACGTGTTTGCCAGGCAGCAAACTCAACGACGTAAATGCAGAAAAGACAGGGTACGGTACGTACATAGGCGCTCCGGAGTAGCACTTTGCATCGCCAGCACAGATACCGCAACGTGTAACACGCACTAGCAGTTGGCCCGGCTGCAAACCGGTCGGCGGTAGCGTAGGCACACGTTGCACACGATAGTCCTTGATGGCGTGGCAGCGCACGGCGCTCATCACTTCTGGGATGGTGCGTCGCGTACGGTCATGATGGGTGCGCGGTTGACTGGGTGACAGGGCGTTGTAGTAGTTGGCGGTTTTGCAGGGGCTGCGGCGAGTGAGACAGCGGCGTCAAGGCGGTTGCGGCGTGAAGAGTGCGGGGTGAGAGGGGATGAACGGCGACGTATGCTGCACCTGAGGGAGATCAATATGCATCTCCCGTCACCTGGACTTTGCCAGCACCTTGTCCATTTGAAGTGATATGATTGGTGAGCTACCTGTGTAAACTAACTCAATTCCTCTTCCTATGACTACAAAAATATCTCTTTATATTTAATACCTCGAGATATTCACAATCACCGTCTGAGGTGTCACTGGTGTGAGACCCGTTCCAAAGACGACTCCAGCAATGCCCGTGACAGGGGAGATTTTCAGTCCGACGTGGGACTGTGTGTAGATTTTCTGTGGGTTACCCTAGCACCTGGGAGGTGAGGGGCAACTTGTACTTGAGGGAACCGAAGTGCATACATATGCACTGGCCGTGAAGGGCCAATAAAAGAGAGAGCATGAGCACGGCGAAAAAAGAGGAACAAAAATCGGAACTTTAACTACTAGTGAGGTACACAATGCCTAAATCCATTTCCGTGAAACCAAAAACTAAGTAGACATCTCAATCAAATATAAATGGCATGTAAAGAGCCAATAGAGTACTGGTGCAGATAAGCGGCGCGGAACACGGGACATTCATCTATCGAGGGCCAATACATTAATCTGGATGATAGTTTATCCAGTTTGGTTACAACGAATGCAACCTGTCTGGAAATTGATTATTAATGCAGCTCTCCGACTTATAGTGATATTGACTCTCCTTAAGTCTTGCATTTGGTGTTTCTCACCTTTATGATTAGTAATTAATAAAAAGCAGTGATGATCCGTTTGGTCCACGTACGACCTGACCATACAAGATTCAACTGCAACAAATGGACCCACTAAACATCTAAATCAAGGGATATCAACCTAGGGGAGCTCGCGATTCAAGGTAACACGTTGGAGCTATCGTCAACAGAGGCCCAGAGTCACCCCAGCCCCAGCTGTAGCTTTTTTGCCGTAGTGCGACAACTGGCAACCGTATTGAGTAGTTGGCAGTACTAACTAAATGGTTAGAATGGTAGCGTTGTATAACGTGTGTGGTATGGATACTTCTAAATCATTTATTGTTGTTATGTAATTAAGCGCCAAATTGAACCCTTTGTCCAACTTCAAACGTTGACCAACAAAATTTAAAAATTCTTTCGATTATCCTTACTCTTGGTTATTGCAGAACGAACGCGTATTATCTAATAAATTAGCCCTTTTGCTGCAGCATGAATCGTGTTGGGGCCCCTGAAAGAAGCCATAACCATCCACCGCTACCACCCAACATACATTGCTTCGGAGTACCCATGAGCCGGATATTCCAGTGCCCAAGCATGCCGCAGCGCAGAACTCGTTTCCAACCCTTGATAATACAACTGTAGAGCGGGATCATGAACTAGTTAGGTACAGTAGCAATCCGCGCCTAAAGGACATTGACGATGAAACAGACTCCAACTGTCCGGTTTTTGGAGCTGTTTACGCTTGAGGAGGTGGAGACTCGATCCAATAAATGTTAAATTCGATGCAGCTGAGAATCACGTTGTTTGAAGCATGCTTTCTGAAACAGTTAATGGATTTACAACATTGGGCATTGCGGCAAGTATCTGTATGAGAGAAAAGATGCTTAATTAATTTCTTTACTGCTATTGAAACATGGAGAAATTTTTGACGTCCTAGCGAGAATGTTGGAATGAAAGAACCGAATTTAGAGCGACTGATAACAAAGTTCATCGATGGCATAAGAAATCATTTCTATGCGAATTTAGCAACGAGTTTGAAACAATTGTGCTATTTGCAGATTTGCTGAGAAAGAGAGTGAAATATATCAATATGCAACCGGACGCTACACAACTGCTGTTAAATTACAGCAGGCAAACCGTCCAAGCGGGAATATTGAAGAAGGAAAGAATTACTACAGCGGCAAATAAAAGCTGTACGGATTCGAGGTGGAGAAAAAAATTTGTTGCCCAATGACATGGTAATCAACTATAATAGCCTTTGACCTGGCTCTATTCGGCATTGGGAATTATTGAGCAACATTCGATTTCATAAGTTGGCCTTGCGTAACAAAGAAGGGTAGTGGAAGATACGGACATTGGGATTTTGAGTTGGAGAGTATTCAAGGAAATGGTGTGTTTTCATGGACAAAGGGTACCAAGGTAAATTCGATATTGTGCTTGCAGTACTTGTGAAGGAAAAGCGTCATGATGGGAATTTTTACGCGAGACGAGGAAACCGCCAACCGCAAAATAAGATTGGATAGAACTATATTTGGGAACTTTTTCGGCGTTTGTGTTTACTGTGGGGGTCTTGGAGGTAAATAGAAATGAAGAGAGGGGCATTACGATGCTTTATTTAAGATTTGTGTGGCATTGACAAATTTACACATTCAATTCCACGGACTTCGATCAGACGATAGTGTCAATTTATTATTTGTTCGGAACAGGCTGTACTTTCCAGAGGATTATATACACAGACGGAGACTAGATACGTAGCGTGCATATCGTGAAAGGTGCAGAAGATTGGCTGATCACGATTTTCGTGCGAACGAAATTCCATCGCGACATCCTGCAACCCTGTTAGTTAATCGCTCATTGATATCTTCTTCCGTTTCTAATTTTACTGCGTTGTCTTTTCAGTCTTTCGACATAACGTATGCAGTCAACTATTTGGCTAGGTTTATGCATTCATATGGAAAGCAACATTAGAACGCTGCCAAGCACATTCTACGGTACCTACAAGGTTCGAAGTACCGAGATATTACGTACATGTCGGACAGTGACAAGAAGATCATTGGGTATGCAGACGCTGATTATGCAGGAGATCACAAGGAGAGGAAGTCAACTAGTGGGTACGTGTTCATGCACGGTAGATCCGTCATATCGTGAAGAAGCAAGAAACAGAGTGTCGTTGCCCAATCCACACAGGAGGCTGAGTATATCTCTCTATCATTGGCTTTAAGGGAAGCCATTTGGCTCTTAAGGCTGGCCAAAGACCTCGGACAAGAAAACAGTGCACCAATAAGGCTATATTGCGACAATCAAGCAGCGATATCGCTAAGTGATGATCAAATCATGAATGATCGGACTAAGCATATCGAGTCAAGTTTCATTACATTCGCGAATTAGTGAAACAAAACAAAGTCCAGATATCGTATTGTCCATCGCAGGAAATGATTGCCGATATACTGACCAAGGTACTTGGAAATAACCACTCCAAATTCACAAGAAACCTGCAGATTCAAGAACGGGGGCGCAACCTTGAAGATGAGTGGGAGTGTTACAGCGTTATGTTCTGACGCATTCCGTATTGTTTTCATCTGCTACGTGGCAAAATTATTATTTCGACGTGGTTTCATTCCTGGGTACGTGTCAGGTTTACAAACGGCTTGGTAATACGTATTATGCATACTTGTGAGTAGTTTATTGGTACCAGTACTTATAGTAAGGAGGAGCGCTATGCTAATGCATTGTTAGGACAACAACGCGCTTACAAATAGTAAGAAAGTTGAAGAAATGGTAGAAATGGGAGAAATGTTTGCGTTGAACTCCACTGTGAGATGTAGACCAAACTTTCCCTATATAAGGAGACGTGAGCAATGTCAAAGTAAGGAACCCACACCGGAATCATCCAACGCACCCAGCTGCCTCCAGACTCCCTTCCGCTACAACCTGTCGAGAATATCTGCGCAACAGTGGTGTGAATTTATGCTCTAGAATTCATGCTCGACAACGTAAAAGCTGCTGGTAAATTTGGCATGAGTCCGAAAGACTGTAAATATTTGGAAAACGGGGTTCTCCCAGCCCAAACAGACGAAAGCCTAGGTCTGTTGAGACTGAGAGAATAGAAAACATGCAAAGTCCTACTGAGCCTCCAAAGACGCGGAGGCGATTTAATGTAATCTGAGATTAATCAAAAAATTAAGAGCTATTTATTGAGACTCAGACTGCGCAGTTGACTACTCATCTGATATTTTTGAGTGCAGAAAAGTTTTATCTTAGTCCGCATTTAAACCCACCGCCATTGAATCAAATTATCTCTTTTCACTTTCTGCTTCCACAAGACTCTTGAAATATGTTTTCTCTTCCACATGACTGATGCAGAGAGAGGGGGCAGATTGTATGCACAAGCTACGGCCATTTCAAATTCTCACGCATTTAACTGCGCACTAGAAATTATAGTAGGGATATAAATTTCTGCTTTTTTTTGTAAATTCGCTCTCTTATGAGTTGCTGAACATGACATGATTACGAATAATTTCACTCTGCTGCCAAAATTTTGGTCGCGGAGTTAAGCTTTTTATTCTTCACATAGTCTAAAAGTGTTACTAATATTTTACACGGCCTTTAGACTTTCATTACAATAGCAAATTGCACAACCTACTGACAGTAATTACTCACCCGAACCCGTTGCCACTGCTGAGAATGCTCCGGAGCCGTTGAAATGTGCAAATAATCTGTCGCCGATCGCCATTTCTATCGACCCCGGCCTCAGTCTCATACAGGCTTTATTGTAAGTTGGGAAATGGGGAACTAAACTTTTAGGGTGATGAGGGGGGGAAGCGGATGCCTGTAAAGAAGATGGTAGTTTCAAGTGCGATGGAGAGAAGTCCACTCGTATTTTGACAATGGGGAAGATTCAGAAGGCTAAAAGTAAGTTCAACGAGGACGTTCAAAACTCGATCGGGTTTGAGGTTAGCCCGGTTTTCAAACACTGCCTGGTTAGCATTCTTCGCAACGAAAATTTGCTGGCTCCCGCCCTCATCTGTGTCGCACGTACTGCAAGGTGCGCTTGCTTTTTGGACCGATTCTTTGACTCCTGCTCGTTTGCTCAGCGACGGGTTTTGCGGTGTCATCTTTTTGATCAATGGCGGCAGGTGCTCGTGAAATGGCTTTGTATCATCGCCTTGAATTGGAATCCCGTCACATGTGAGTGTTTTTCTTCATACCTTCTGTCGCCAATTTTTCGCTCCCCTGCGATGTTGGAAGAGATTGGCGTGTGAGAACCGGAAATTATGCTCCGAGGTATCATTTTGAGCGATTTCATGACCCAAAATGTGAAAGTATTGCCTACACGCCGCCTTCTTCGACAATAAGGCTCACGAATCCAGCCCTTCGCACCTTTTTTCCGACTGGGGATTCACCAACGTTCCTCACAATCTCTGCTGCTATGAGGGGACCCAACAAAGGGAATATGCGAGCACGATTCTGATCACTCTGTAACTATAGGCCCCAATAAAAAAAATTACCGCGAACTGCAGCCTCAACTCGAACCACTTGAATGCTGAAGTTGCCTTCTTCATGGTCCTGCGGATGAGGTGTGCAGAGCCCTCCGGATCAGGGTTCAGTTCCGACCATTCTTTCACTTCCACATCAACCCCGTCAAAGCCCTGGCCTAATGGCCTTTGCTCTCCCAAAACACCCTCTCTAAGCATCTCTCCGTGATCTACCTTTCCTCTCCCGCAACTGACTTAGTAAACACCATCGGCAGCCGGATTGGCACGGCGGACTACATGACTTATTTGCTGTAGTCCCGCATGGACCGCTGCGACAGCATATTCGTCTCCCTCCGCACTCTTCCTGACCCCGCAAGGCGTTTCACCTTCATATCCCTTTTATTCTCCTCCTGCAATGTGCACCATTGCTCCATCTAACTCCTCGGCCAGCAACTTCGTTGCTCGAACGTGGCGAGAAATTTCGTGCGTTGAGAGAAATATCTTACAGTGGCCCCACCACACAGTATACATTTAGGCCCAATGACTATGTAATATGTCACTGGTTGTAATGAAATAGCACAGACAATTGACATGTACATTCTTCTGCATGTAAGGAGAGTATCCGTCTTTTGATAATTTAGTTCACTGAAACACATAATTGAATGCAAGTGTACTCTTCAGTGCATTTGACGCTGCACGTGGCCGACGTTGACCACCCGGTTAGCACTTAGCTAGCAGTATAGTCGGATCCTGCAGCGGACACCCGTTTTACTGATGCCATAAAGTTACTAGCATGTAAGAAGAGTATCCGTCTTTTGATTATTTAGTTCAGTGAAACACATAATTGAATGCAAGTGTACTCTTTAGTGCATTTGATTATCAGAGCTACTACTCATACGAGAGACCAAAAAGTTAGTATTTAGTCGTGACTTATTGTAACTCCTCAGAGACAGAGACAGAGACACAAGAGAAAATGAACTGAGACCAAACATTTTGAGATACAGTTGAGATCTGAGATCCTGAGACCAACAATTTGCTAACCCTGCCTTCCATTCTCTTATTGTGAAAGTATCCGTTGAGGCCGACTTACAGATTCTATTGAGGCCCGATTACATTATCCATTGAGGCCCGGTTACCGTGGCTACTGTAACCGTACCTAGTAGGAATTCCTCTATTAGCACCCTCTCGATGACCACCTTGGGTATCCGTGCTGGTCAACTCGATTTATGTTAAAACTTCACTTTGAACTTGCAAAATGCGGAACAGTCGGATAGTAATAAAATCATGGGCGCCTTTTTGTTATTGGAGACTAGGTAGGAGCACTTTACACCCAGTTATTGTAAAAAGTGTCACCTACACTATTTCTGAAGGGAAGTTTGCCGTTTTTCCACAGATGTTTGTGTAGGTGACACTATTTCTAAGGTGATACTTTTAATTTCGTTCATTTTTTAGTATCAACAACGCTAAATCATGACTAATCAAATATTGTCAGTACACGGGTTTTATATATCGGTTACTTTCCTCAAATACCACTGGTTTTCCCTCGAAATAATCATGATAATTGCTGATTATAACCTGAAGTTTGGGCGAAAGTTGCCTTTCTTCCCATTTACTATTGAGATTCGACGCCATTCCCGTCATGATCATAGCCATACGAGCGTACGACACGCCATCGAATCACGTTGCATGTTAAAATCGCCTACTGCCTTCGCAGCCAACTTTAGAAAAAAGCATTCACCGGGGTTCGATATTTTTTCCGGACGACTCAGCCCACTTCTTGCCAACGATTTGTTCCATCTTATTCTTTTTTCAGAGTGCAGACCACGCGTTCTTTATCTTTTGTATGACAAAATATCCACATGGCTGATCATAGTCAGTTAGGTTCGGGTCAAATTACCTCACATCTGTGTTAATATTATCTGCTGCAGCCAAAATCTCAGCCGTAGGGTTGTGCCCAGAGCAATTGTCCATGAACATAGTTCTTTTTCTTCCGTCAGGAAGTGGGCGAATCACATTTCGTTCAGAGAGCCACTGCTGCATTACTTTAGTGTCCATCCAGCCTCTCGGGCCAGAACGATGCGAGACCCCATGTACATCGTCGGGAACGCCGCAAATAGGGTGCGACCTGTTTGCGTTTTTGAAAAACATACACGGCTGCTCTATTTTCGCGTTTGGTCCCCCATTAATCCTTAACACAATTGTCATACCACCTCCATCTGAAACTGCATCGGCATATTTGACCTCATCCTCTCCAGAAAATCCCAATTTACGACCATTATCCATATCGATAACAAAATGTGTCTCGTGTGCATTTTACACATCCTTTTTACTGATTTAACCGCTTCTAAATGCACGCGTAAGCACAAAAAGATGATGAGCGACTTGTTTCTCAATGAAAATTGTCTTCAAAGGACTTCATTTATGCTTTCCGGCCACTGACCTACTAACGATACCAAAACCATCCGAAAAGGCCTGAGTAAAACGAGGAGTAATAAACTTGCGATACTGCTTTTTAGTACGAGTATCGATCATTGCGGGATGATAATCCGGACCTACTATTTCCAACATAGGCTTACCTAAGGCCATGATATTACGATAATTGAATTTAACACCCAGCTTGCGTAAGCTATCAAACTCTTCAAGCCAGTCTCTGTGCAAGGCCTCCACCCAAGGAGCTCGTTTGCGTCCTCTTCCGTCGCGTGTTTTGGATTAGCTCTAGCACGTCTGCCCTTGGCACACAGAGTTATCGTCGAACCAACACCATGAAGTGAATGTTTACGCCTATGTTAGACTCTACAACTTACTGATGACGATTTTTCCAAAGTCTCACTGCTTTAGCCAAATTGGCATTGGTACTACTTCGAAATAAATCTGGAAACTTAGCTCAGCTTTGCTTGCTATGTGTTTGTCAACTTGCGAGTGTTCAACTCATCATCCATCTAACGATTTTGGCACGCTGGCCAAGAGTCAAAACATTTTGAACTTTTCGTGTGGTCATTGTAGGTTCCTCAACTGTGTGGGTTTGCGTTTCGTCAGGCTGAGTTTCTGTGTCAGTTGAAGGAGCCATGGCGTCTAGAACGGCCTACATTTGGTGAATTGCTTGCCCTCGCTCGAAGGCAGAAAGAATGGGGGACTTGATAACGGCATTTTGCAGATCGGAGTTCCTGCAACTGCAAGGGTGTGGGAATGGTTGCATCGAATATTCGAAGTTAACAAAGTATTGTGATGTCTTCACGCGACTCGCCGACGGCAGACTAGCTAATCAGCTTTCTGCTTACAGATAAAATCAAGGCGTCTTGTGTGTATGTTTCACACTAAATAGTATTACCTGCTCTATTTGCTATGTGACACTAATTTTTTGATGACACTAATTACAATTACTAGGTTTATGCAGATCACAGAGGTAACTAATTCACAGGTTGGCAATCTTGGCAAAATGGATACCTTTGAAAGGCAAGCAGAACAGCTTCAGTGCTTTTGAATGATACTAAAATGTCGCGTAAATTGTGATGTTTCTTTTTAGCTGCTTGGATTCTCGGGGGCATCTAGCTACACTCCATTAATCCTCTTCCCCAACTTTCTGAAACATAATTCATTTATGTCTGCTAATCCTTCAGCAGCGCCCCAGCTGCCGTTCCTTCTGTTTCACTGGTAGCTTTCTGTGGCTTCGTTGCTGTTCGCATTCGTCTTGTTCCAGCTCGATTCTTTTACACAATAATTTTTTTTTTTGTACGTTTTTGAATCCTGGAAAAGCAGTGCTATCAGTTTACTGTAAGTAATATCGCATGTACTGTACTTGTGGGTTGTAGTTTCAGGTACTCGTAACCTCATTGCTCCGCACAGGTCACGGTTACCAATTGGAGATCTTTGTAATAGGGAACGCGAGGGTACACCAAAGGCCTTTTTCTCTCGTTTGTTCTGTACATGTACCGTTCAGGACTTTCGAAGCTGCATGATACTGTGAATAATACTCGGAATGAACAGTTGGGCTTAACTAAGTTGTCTCAGTAAATCCATGCTTCTTATAGTTCCACATTTGATGGTCCCCTGTCAGTATCTAGTAAACATAAAACAAGTGTAATAGGCTCTCTGCGAGCCTTTTGAACTTTTTTTCTGTTAATTAGGTTCACTGACTGGGTCACAGGCTCAGGTAACGCTTTAAAGGGTAGACTTGGACTTAAATTTGACAAGGTAGCACGTCCATAGAACGAGTATTATTTGGTTATTTGGCAACTTACGGTCGACTTGAGAAGCTTTCTTATAGTATGAGGGACACCGACCACGTTCTACATAGGAGACTGTTGGGTATATACTGAACGTATTGCTGAGTCATACGGAGTATAGGTGTGATCTGAGCTGCTGGTTAGTCACTCTATTTTCGGATAGGGGGTCAACCCATCATCAAGGGACGAATAATTTGAAGATTTAAATTTCAAGCGCCTGTACTTAACTTTAGTTGATATTGTGAGGCTTCAAAAAAAGGGCTTATTGAACATGTCTTTCTTTAGTCCAAATAAGATTGTCTTGTTCGATGGGATTCGAGATTCGTTAATGGTATAGACACTTTTGCATTCAGTCGAAAAGTATCTAATGCTTATTCGGGTGGATCAGAGCAAATTTATCAGTAAATAAATTTGCTCTGATCCAAATAGAATGCTATTGACTTTTCTTCCACTTTTCTAACAGGTAATGCGTAAAACTGGTGGTACACGCTTGTTTCTGAGAACGTTATACCGCCGATGTGGGAAGATTTCAAAACACCTAGGCGAAACTGCGTTTGTTCCCCAAGAGAGTGTTATTAGAGCTCGAGAAACACTTATCAAGCTACGACAGAAAACATTTACGGTTGTGTATCTCTCTGAGTTCAGGAGTTTGGTTGTCGATATTACCGGTACAAGAGGGTGGGAAAGGTTGGTGGGGTTCTGTGAAGATCTCCAACCGAATATTCTGTTGTAAGTCCTTAATGGGAATCTATCTGTGACAGAAAAAGAATAAAATATGGTAGTTTTGATGACGTAAAGTTGCTGGAGGTAAAGGAAGATTTGATTTATTAGGAGAGATTTACTTAGGTGTGTGAGAGTCACTAGTTGGTTGTGCGTTCTCCTTTTCATGTATAGGACTAGTACTGATCCTCCTTACTTTGATACAAAATTTGTCTATTGAATCCGTTGAGTACACCTAGGTAAAACTAATTAAATGAATCATGATAAGCGGAAGTAACTTGATGGATATTTATAGATGAATAAACAGATTCAATCATAAGGTGTGACAAAAATACAACGTAAACGGTCTTAATCAAACGGGACGAAATTCAAAATAAATATAGTAGTATGAACAGTGACGTTCAACCTGCTTCAACAATATCCAAGTTCTAAGCTGCTACTACAATTGCTCTTAATGTTGATGAAGTATTTTCCGGAGCAGATTTATACACTGGCAAATGTCTCAGGTCCTATGCTAATGGTGATAGGTAACCTGAAACGTAATCCAATGGGCAGCGTCAGAAAGACTTGATGGAGACCCGTTACTTTACGTACCATAAAGTGGGATGTAGACATTGGAAACATAAAAAAAGAAGCTGAAATTAGAGTAACGAAGTTTATAGTTTTTATGCTCATGCTGGCCCTATATTTCACCCGGTCCGGAAGGAAACTGAAAAATAACGTCATTATGCGGATATGTCTTCCACTAGTAAAAGACTCTTAGCTTTCCTCATTATGCAGGCCTGTGCGCCCACTACGGCGTTCAGCTCAAAGCCGTGCTTTTTATGTTTGTGGTTTCATTTGGTCTAGTTTCGAAATTGGTGCCCAGCAGGTAGCGAATTTCATCACTGCAAAGAATGGTGCTTCGCCAGCGTCCAAAAAAGCGAAATTACTTGCCAGCCTTATTTTCCACGTCGTTCACTACACTCCTTTGTCGGCAAATCGCTGCCGCCTTCACCAGGGGTCCAGCTAGATAGTAGGCTCTCCTCCATTTTTATGCTCCAAGAAAAGGGGGAATGTTTTGGGTTTTTTTAATCCGTGGAAGATGATGTCGGTATATCCACGCAGCTAATGAATTATGCGGGATAATTCGTCGCTGTCCAAGTAAAGTGATGGACTAAGAGTCTTATGAAATTGCTATCAAACCATGATTCAGGATCTACAGTACGTACAAAAAACTACGCATTTTAAAAAAACAGCGTCGAATATCCCTAATGTGGAGATTTTCTGTACAGCATAGTGATCCTCGTCTTTGAGTTAGTCTCAGTTCGTTTCATATCGAGATGATTGACATCTAAGACCACAAACGGAATCAACACGATTTCAGCTGTCTACACACAAAGTTTCATGAACTTTAACATAATGGTGTGGTCATGAGAGCTTCGAAAAAATCTTGTTCGGGATGCCTCTAAAGTGATGGAAACTGGAAATGATCAGAAAAGTGAACGCTAGGCTCGTTGGTTTGCTATGTAAAGAATGCACTGTAACAACACTACGGATCCCTTTCTAACATTTCGCTTACTTCCGCCGTTTTTGAACAACCTCGACAGTATCACCAACCGTCTCAAACTGTTTAGAACTTCTGCGTCGCTTAGGTCTTGAAACAGAATTCGCCCCAGAATTGATAACCCCTCTATCCATGCTTTGCTCTTGCTCACTTCCGCTTAAACCAACGTCAGCATTCCGTCGCTTGACACAGCTTCTAGTATATTTCGCAGGAGATCCACCATCCAAAACTGCTGATTCCGTTTCCTTTCCACTAGTTTCATCATCAGCATTTTCCTCTCCACCCACTCTGCAAGTGACCTATTTTCCTTTCACAGTACTTCCATTTGAGTTCTGGCTTTCCCGGGTTCTCCTACTGTATGTCTTTTACAATGAATCAGAGCAATTCCTATGCTCAAGTACTTTAGACTCGTGCCTAACGTTGAAGCAACTTTTCTTGTTTTTCCCGTGTGTCCTTATACATAGAATTACGCCACAGTTTCACAGCGGAACGAAGACCGGTGTCCCGTCCATGCGTTCCTGTTTTGACCGCATAGAGTACAGAAGAGCGGCTTCTTGTCTTTTGTCTGCAATGTACGTTGAATACGTACACCAAGTCTTGGCTGCACACACTCAGGACTGTTGAACCACTGAATACGCTCGTTTTTTACGACAATTTGCCTTCCTCACCAAAGCCTTAATGTCTTCCTTGTTGGTTACCTCATCAACCCCAACGTTTTCTTCTTGATCAGATACGCGAAGAGGCGTGATTTAGAAGATCCAAGGCGGCATCTTGCATAAATTCAGTGGTATTCTGGACAGCATTTAGGTTTCCTCTGTAAACTTTCTAGCGTATTGAAAACCTCATCGGTCTCGAGAAGGTCTTGTCGTTGAAACATTCGATACGCAATGAAAGCATTCACAGCAACTGTCTTAATTGTTTGCGAAACTACTTTTTGCTCCCATTTAAAATGAGAGCCATATGACCTTAACATTGCTCGTTGCTGACCTGCGCCGTCCACATCCCCTTTTGTTTTAGAATAAAAGCTTTCGAAGCATGTTTAAACAACTTCAAGGGAAGAAAATGACCATTGCTTGCAACATGCTGATCAACTATCTTTCAAAGCTTGAGCCGGCTGTTGAGAAGAATCTTCTTATCGTCTGAAACAAAAAAAGATGAGCAATTATCCTCGTGTGCCATGCAATTACAGGATGAGATACGCCTTCATACATCAAGACACTTTTTTCGTATGGCGGAATGCAGCGAACAAGAACGCAGTACAAAAGTCCTGTTTCTCCAGCAGATGCATACAGAGAATAGCGTAACCCAATAAGACCAACTGATGAACAATTTGAGCCATGTGCTCCTTCGGGATGTGCTTTCTGAATAACTCATCTCCCACATCACACTTGATCAAATCCGAGCTAGAGCGTGTAATGCCATGACCTAGAGTGCTAGCTGCAACGCGAGTCTTTATCTCCAATGCAGCCAATGGATAGGCTTGCATTCCATTCAAATCATGACCTCGCAGCTGACCATCATCCCAACCAACTAAAACATCAGAATGTAGCAAAACGAATCCATCAGGAGAGCAGGCCAAGAAGCGATAATCTTTTTAGCAAGCATTCCACCTCATACACAGCCTTCACATTTTCATTAGCCCCCAAAGCGCTTAAGACAGCGCGTTCATTTGAGCTACCTCGCAATTGCCTCCGTTGATACTTTCCCACTAAACCAACTTTTCATGAGCTCCTCCAACCACTCTCTGCTAGTCCTCTGCAGTTCCAACCCGCATTATCGTTGATTCCCTCCCCAACTAACAAATTTCGGACGGAAACACTGGTCATCAGAATCTTACCGGTAATGGTAGCCGTGACACGAAACTTTCGTAGTAGAAACCAATCAGCACACTTTTGACCAGCGGTAAGTATTTCACAAGTTGACGTAAGCGCATTTTCCACGGCCTTTCTAGTATGTATAGCTTCATCTGTCAGCTTCCCTTGGTATACAAAAAGCGATGAATCAGTCTTGTAGTCAGTCCTGGGCACAACTATTCAAGCGTTCAAGGATTTTGTGATTGTTACCGGAATTATATACATGAAGCGAAGCATCTTGGAAAAACTCTCAGTCCCATGCTCCCGGATCGCTACGGCAGCAACATTCATCTCGCCAGTCAGTTTGCTCGAGATCCAGTATTTCTTGTCGCAAAGAAGGCCTTGGGTCCAAATGCATGATTGTCATCTATAACAAAATCATTCCTCCGATCAATTTGTACAACACCCACATCACAATTTGTTGTCCCTTCATTACTTCTAACACCCCCATTCTCAACCGATTGCATCCGTAATCCTGCAGACTGCTTATCAACTTCAACACCATCTTCGTCAACGCCTTGCCTCTTGTATTTCCTCCAAATCATATCTTCCATGCTTGAGATAAGACTTTGCCACAAAAAGATGAACCATTAGCAAATGATCCGGCATCACGAACACAGAACTAATCCCAAACTCTGACAACAAATCGATAAATGCTTGCTTTCCGTAACCCCTGTCAGCAGTGATAATAAGACTAATCAAAGATTCCTCCCCACGCCCATCCACAAACGAAGCCAGTAACTTTCTCACATTTTCGACCTGCGCCTGTTTTCTCCTCCTAAATCGAAGCATGACTATAACACGAAAAAGAGCGCATGCTATAGCATCAGCACAATGTACTTCTCTGTCCGCCTTTTGGGCACTGATTGTCTTCACTTGATTATCAACCGCCCTTGTCCCAAAGAGTTGATTGTCCAATGTAGCCAACATGTGTAGAGGAATAAAATAAACCTTCTGCGTGTCCCTAAATGCCAATGTCTCAAACGTCGAAAGGTTTCTTGTTTGATCCCGCTGCGAGATCCAAGTAGATGAGCATTAATTACCACCCAATCCATTTGTACGCCAGTACATTATTCGCAATGAATTGCACCCGATTCAATGAAGGCAAAACGCTGCTAAGCATTTGCAGATTTTGTATTGAGCGCTCAAAACTGAATCTTGTAGCATGCGAATACAATAATACTGCTATATAGCGGTACAAGTCTGCCAACACAACCTTAGTCTGATCCAGTGACTCTATCAAAATCCGCTCATTTAACCATTCTGCCAGTTGAACCAGTAATGCATTAACAAACAATACAATAAAACCACCCCTTGTTGGAGAAATACTGCTTACGTCGCATTCCAATCTTAAGTTGTTCACAGCAGTGAAGCAATACATCCTGGCCCTTTTCTGCACAAGATTAAGTGCAAAGTCCTTCTCCATCATAATACGCTGCTTCTGCATAGTGTCATACTTCAAACCATTACTAACATCTTCATCTTTTGACACCCTCCTCCTTCGTCCCCTGCCCCTTCCACCCCTTATACGACCTCTTCCTGAAGATAATGAAACTCCACGACCTCTTCCCCGCCTTGAAGTACCTCGGCCCACATGACTTTCCTCCTCTTGTAACACCGGCGTTCCACTATTTGTCTCCTGCTCAGTATTACGGTTGGTAACGTTCACCCTTATTCCATCTGATGACTCTAGACGTGAAGGCCCCGCCGGCGCAGAATTTTCTTGTACGTTACCAGCCGCTCCAGTCGTCGGCAGTTGATGGTCAGACGGGCCAGGTATGGCAATTACTTGATGTGAATGAGGCCCCGGTTCAGCCTTTTGTGTGTGATTCCTTCGCTGCCCCAAGGGTCCCACGAGGGATGGTGAAGGGAAAGACGGAGGAGTGGGGTCTTGAAAGTGTTCTGGTAACGGCAATTTGAGCGTGAGGGGCGCGAGATGGAGCGTCAGATGGTAATGGCCATAGTTTTGCAGGAACTTGGTGGATTTGATCCATTCAAAGTTTGGATGACACGTATACAACTCTATTCCGCTGTATTATAACCAGATCAGCGATCCAATCATTTCCCTTTCATACAGGGACGGTAAAAAACCACCATTTAGGGACGGCCATCGATCAGTTAAGTGATCTCTAGTGTCCAGAAGACAATTGTAGTCATACAAGTCCATATGTACTCATATGAGTCCATATTTCTAACGGCTAGATTTTATATAAAAAACTTACAGAATGACACCATTACCTTTTCACCATATCTAATAGCACCCTTAGGCAGTCAACCGTGCAAAACTTCGGAGTTTACTCCTCAACAGTTCATTCGAGCACACAACAAGTTTGTCAACATCGAAAATTTAAACAAAAATGACGAATCCAAATGACTCCCGTCAACAGCCAGGAAACCTTGTCAACACTCGCGCAACCCTTGGTACGTAAGCGACTGAGTGTAAGCGACTATTCGGTTCCCTTTGGAGAAGAAAGTGCGTCAAAGGAACCGTGGTCAACATCGAAGTTGACACTTCTACCGGAAGACGTCAGACTTCGGTCACCGCAGACTGGTCCATTCAGGACAGGACAAAGCGCGTCAGCTTGAAACTCGTCAAAATAAAGCCAGGAGAAGCATCTGAAGGTGACCTAGCAACGTCCAATGAAATGGAGACAACTGCTGCTGAGTCGACCTACCGAATCGTCAACCTTATGTTGAAGACCTCGAGAAGAAGCCAATGGGATGGCCGGAGTAGGGAGGTATGCAAAGAAGTGCATGGAAAAATTTGGACCAATCAGGAGGTAGTATTACCTTTGAATGGATCAACGGCATGTCGGCCATGGAAGGTAATTGGTCCAGCAGGGAACACGTACATACAAGGTCATACCGAGTATGAGAAGACGTATGTTTTTTCCTTTGCATGTTTCCCGTCGAACACCTTTCTACAATTACCGAACTTACAAACCGGAAACTCGCTAATGGTGGGCACATGCGTACATCAGCTGGTGAAATTCTAAAGTTTTTTGGAATTCTCATATTGCTATGCAGATTCGAGTTTACAAGCAGAAGGTCACTTTGGAGTACACAGTCTACATCCAAATACATTCCATTGGCGGCTTTTGGAAAAATAATTTCGAGGAACCGTTTCGAAGCACTGGTCTCATGTATTACATTCAGCGCTACACTGAAACTGAAAGCACTGACAGAAGATGTCTTTGGTCAGCGGATTCGTGGAGGCCATAAAACGGCATAGGAGGTCAAGTTTTTCGCCATCGGAGAGAATTTGCGTGGATGAAAGCATGTCGCGCTGGTACGGAATGGGGGGGACTGGATGTCAGAAGGACTACCGCACTATGTCGCCATGGACCGTAAGCCTGAAACGGATGTGAGATCAAGACTGCATGCTGCGGTGTCAGTGAATTGTATTGAATTTGGAGATTGTTTTGTCAGCATCTGACAGCAGTAATCGGCGTTACGAGTCAAATTTCCCTCATGGTACTGCTATTGTTCTTCGCCTTACAGAGCCTTGGTTTCATTCAAATCGACTTGTCTGTGCAGACTCTGCATTTGCTTCTGTGGCCACAGCAAATGCGCTTTTTCGAATATGGACTGAGGTTTACAGGTGTCGTCAAGAATGCGACAAGGCAGTTTCCTATGTCATTTTTGTCAGGGCTGGAACTCTTCAGGCGCGGAGATCATATCTGTATGGTAAGTCCCAGGACGGAAAGCCACCCTTCTATGATGGCCGTTCTGTGGATGGATAGAGACAGAAGATACTTTGTCAGTACTTCCGGTACAACACTTCCGTCAGAGCCTATCAGAAGATCTCGTTGGAGATCTTCTGGTAATGAAACGGTACTTTAGAAATGGAAATTCCAGTTCCAGCGGTTGTCAGCACATATTATCAAACGTGCTCCAGATTGACAGGCATAACAGATGCAGACAGGATGACCTTGGATTGGAGAAGAAATTCGAAGTCAATGATTGGTCACTTGAGGGTTAATACATCTTTGCTTGCAATTTGCATCGTTGACTCATGGCTGCTATACAAGGGTTTGATGGGTGCAAGAAATTGCATGTCCAAAAAGATTTTTATGCAAAACTTGCAGAGCAACTCATTGACAATTCATTTGATGCTATTGGTCTCCGCAGATCTGACATTGACGTTCCAGAGGATTCTATTCCTCATTGGCCTGCGGTACTGGAATCCACCTGGTGCCCACAGTGAAAAGGCGCAAAGGAGCCAATGGGGCCCCAACGAAAGCGTTTCAAAGCAGATGCAAAATTTGCAAATCTGACAAGAAGTCCAAATTTCTCTGCTCTGAGAGCCTGAAACTGAACAAAGAGGTTTGGATATGCCATTAGAGACAGGACGTAACTGCTTTCAAAATCACTTACGCGATGTCCACTTCTGTCATAATTAGAAGATGCTTTATACTACTCTATAGTGATGTTTACTTGTCTACGCTTACATTTTATGTAGGCTGAATGAGTAAAATGAAAAAAATTGAGTCGTTGACTATAGCGCCTACATTTCTGATTCGCGTCGTTCGACTCTGCGGAATTAGCATACGTACCTATGGCGTTATTCCCCTTTATGAGTGATCAGTGAATTAACCCCTCTGCTCATGTTCAAGTGGGCGCGCTAAGGCAAACTGAGGTAGCAGCTGTCGCAGAAATGTCGACCTTCCTGAAGGAAGTTTTTGCCCTCCTGTGGAGCGCAGCGAGTCGGACTCACGTTTTCCTTGTTCATTCTTTACTTGAAGCCCATTAGGCCACAGCGGTTGTTGTGAATGATGATGAAACTACTTCTTTTATATTTACGGGAAGTTAGTTTTCAGGGATTACAAGGTGTGCGCACAAGGGCCACCCAAATGGCCGGCGGCGCCGCCGACATTGCCCATCGAGACAAAGTCACAGACCTGGAGCGCAAACTGGTACGCCGCACCCCGCCCCTTCGCACAACACCCTCCAGGAACTGAACTTCAAGTTTCAGCCCCTGACTTTCGACTCCTTGGGTGCCCCATCCCCCGCCTCTATTCTGTTCATCGAAGACTTAATCCCGCGCATCGCAGAGAAGTTCAACACAACCACAGCAGTGATCCGCAGACGTATTTATCAGCGCATTAGTTGCACACTGTGGTCTTCTATTGCAATGGCGATTCTATCGCGAGCCCCACTGCACGTGCCTGACGGAACATCCGGTTAGTTCTTAGCCGTATAGTCAGTCCTGCAGTGTACACACGATAGATACTCAATGAAGTAAAGTTTCATTCGATTCAGCGTGCCAGTGTCTAATTTCAATTAAAATATCTAGGTAACTTCGAACAATCACTTGTACTCATATGAGTACATTTGCTTGTCCTTTGGACACTAGAGCTGTAACGGTGAAAAGCATTTCTTTTAAATGATCATTTTACTGTACAGAATCCACATTAGGGATATGAGGACAACGGTCCAATAGACATTAGTACTGTACTGTGTACAGTACAGTCCTAAATAGATGTGCTAGATTCAATTCGGGCGATTGAGGGGATAAATATATACGTATATTTGAAGCGAGCGGGGAAGTCAACGGGCGCCCAGAAATAAAAGGCGACGGGCTGGAGCGCCAAGCAGGGAAACGGTTTAGCTGGCGGGGCCAGTCTTAGCAAAAGCATTAGACGGTGAACAGCCCAGTCAGATTTTACAGGGGGAACGGGTCGTTGGAGGTGAAAATCAACGCCGCGTGTCGTTGGAGAAGAATTGCCCTCACCCTGGAGTATTGGTCCAAGGCTCGGTTGGCGACCGCTTGGGCCACCTCCGTGATGGGGGAACGCTTCGGGATGCCACCCCGAGTGTGGAGATAGGAAAGGGCACGAGTCCTTTCCTGCCAGGTAAGCTGGCTAAGAATCCCTGGTATTTTCGTAGCTTGTCCGCGTGGGCTGCGTTCAAGCTGGTAAGGGAGTTAAGGGTCCTCATTCTGAGATGAGAAGGGGCCAGCGGGTTCACGAAGGTCATATCGAAATAATCGGTGGCGCCGGTGGCGCCGGTGGCGCCCATTGCCCTGATGTCAGGCCTTGTTTTGTGTTCCCGTGCGACCGGGGTTCGACGGCGGGATGCCTTGCGCCTATGCTCAGGTCGTTCCTTAGTAGGGTGACCTCGTCATCGTGGCGGACTATCCGTTGCGCTCCGTGCCTGCAGTGGATCAAGTGGTCGCCGTGGACGTGCACTGTTTCTGGGCAACCAACTCTTGGGCAACGGGTTCCTGGCTCGAAGAGCGGGCTTGGCAATAGTATTTGAACCACACCGAGAAATGTCAAGTGCTAATTGCGGCCTTCAAGCCTGTTGTGGAGGGCAATGGACCCAGATTTTACAGTATAATAATTTTCACGAGCAGATGATAGGAATAGTGGTCAATCAAAATGCCCCTCATTCCATTGAATTTAGAGGAAGAAATTGTTTAAGCATTTTGTTCTCCAAGTGCAACAAACGCAGCGCAACCCAGCCTTGCATAATACGGTATCAAATCAAGGCTACTGCGCTGCTGTGAGACAGTCCATCGTATTCAACCATTTCATATTACATTTTGCCTTTTTGGAGAAGCAGTGTGCTCTCAATAGTCCAAACTTCCGTACTTCAATTTTGAGATCCGCCCTCTTCTACACATTCAACCACTTTTTGCTCCTCACAAAAGTCATATAAATGTTCCAGTGTGTCATATGTGTAAATCGTTTTCGATGGAGTACTCATTTCGATAATATCTCTTGATGTGTAAGGTTCAGTGGCACACTTCTCACCAAAAAGGTTGACATAGGGTAACCAGAATTGATGATGTCATCCAGCAAAGTGCCCGGAATCCACGCGTTTGTGTACGCTTCATACTCTGGAAACATATTTTGCTTCACTAGTCCGCACTGCATTAGATGGTAAATGTTATAGGGGCCGGAGAATGAAGCCTTTGCGTTACTTGGCACTCGCTGATCCCGCGGGAATTTCCACCACTCCCTTTCAAGATACTGTGTGTTACCATCCAAGTCATGTGGTTCGGTCCACGTCTGCATGATAACTAAAGAAAATGGGATCGTTTGGGGAGGTCGCCGGGTCTTTCATTTCTCCTGCCAGTTTAAAGTGCACCTGCGAGTGATGCGAATTTACTTCTCTCCGATTACCAAACTGATCAAAGTAGAACCCTTTCTGTGAGCAGACCGTGGGCTCAGTAGCAAGGTAAGCCAACGTTTTGATTTGATCTGATCATCTCCAGGTATTTCCGACACATCAATGCCGGGAAAAAAGCAACCGCTGCGCTCCATTTCAATGCACCTCTGCCACTGATCGAACGACCGAATCAACGTAGAGTTGGTACAAATGTTGAAATCCTCTTCAGAGAAAAGAATTTCACGAGTGTCGTCCATGACTGGGAACTGCGCAAAGTTCCGAGTGGTGTACGGGGAGCACTCATCAAAATTTCGGATAAATGTATCGTACACATCCGTGTTGGGATCACATACACACCCTGCCTTTCCGCAACAACGGCGACAAACAGTTGAACGTGTAGGGCGTATCCAATCCTCTTGAAGACAACGGAGATCAGAGTTGGATTTAGATCCATGGCGAGAAGCATTGTATTGAAACATGGGAAAGAATGCAAATAGTCCATTGGTAACAGCAAAACTGCTCTGTGGGTCTCCGCGGTACGATCCGAAAAAATTGTCTGAGAAGATGTAATTCTCAGGATCATGTCTGAATTTTCCACCAATAGCGTCGTAACCAACATTCCAGTACGGCATAGCTTCGATTTTGGGATCAATGGCTATCAGAGAGTTTTCAAATGCAAGAAGCATGGCCCGATGAAAAATGACAAAGATTGGGCCGAAATGTCCCTGGTCACAGCGGGGATCAAGATTCGCGCAAGCATGAAGTAGCAGTAGCTGTTCGTACGTAATAAAGTCGGGACCATATTTACGACGACCGTCTTCCAACGTAAGGTTTCGCATTAACCACATGGCGTTAGCAACCCGATGACGGGATCTGATGGAAAGAGTACGCCATTCTCGTCGGACTCTGGGCTTCCCAGCTGCAGGGCAAGTGATCCTTGCTGCGACAGAGATGCAGAAAATGCAACATACTAGAAAACAAAACCTTGAAAAGTATGGAGTTGTGTAAACCGGGATCTTCTTCATTTTGGGTTGGAGGGATTTGTGATAGCGCAGACATGAGAATGGGGACATGGAATGTTCACACTATGAGCGGAACATTTATAGTCACAACAAAGAGATCTGAGCTGCAGGCAGTGAGCTGCATGGGAGCTTTGTGATTCTCGCAATTGTGTAGGATGCCATTTGAAGGGGCCCCTGGGGCGAGAATATGCAATGTGTGAGAGTTTCGACCAAACAGAATCCTTTTGATCGGCAGGCGCGGCCATCGAGCAAGAGGTAGATGGGATCGTGAGTGGAGATTTACGTGCGTTTCTGCGAGATTGGGAGCGAAAGCGATCGACATTGAATGCGAAACAGAAAGTTGCCCAAAGCGTGATCCGGAACTCTGGCGTAAATAATACAAGAATGGCGCTTCCGTGCATTTGCAGCGCATTGATAGGTTGTTATTGGTTTCTACGCCCTTGGCCAGTTCTGGTTTCGCCCTAGACGTCAAGCTCCCAACAGTTATGATAATTGGATGTAAATTGACGTGTAACAGATTACAGCTCCTTTAGAATATGCAGTACAGTACAGTACTGCAGTATTTCCGGCTGTATTTGAAACTCTTCTTGCAATGGAGTCATGTGTCTCGAGGTATGGGGGAACACGTTTTTTTTTAATTGTCTACGATCAATGGCAGAAGTACAGTACAGTGGGTGGCTTGAGCAAGAGATTACCGAGACGAGGCCTGCTTTGCGTGGCAATCCTGAAGACGGAGGTTCTCTAGAACCAACGCGCCGTGGCATTAGGATTTGCCCAAAACTCCTTCCAGCTGACAACTGGCGTTATTCTGGACAAGTCTCCCCGCATGACGAGCGAACAATGTTTGCCGCACCTGGGCAATCGGAACAACTCCACGTGCGGCAATGCCAGTCGCAACCCAGTTGCCAAAGTCCCTAGCAGTCGGGTGCCAACCCTCCAACGTGTAGGGTGGAAGGGCAATGAAGCGATGTCTCGGACCCTTTGAACGTACCAAGTCAGCAAATCGAGTGTCCTTGCCAAGGCAAGCATGTGTAAGCGGCTTGAGCGGGAACCGCGCCAGAGAGGGGAGGCGGGCGGGGGTTAAGCGATGGATGACCGTTATGTCCCTTGGTGACGACGGTCAGGATTTTTTCCCGCCGCCTTGCTTTCTTCGCTGCTTCCCTTCGCGGTTCCTCCCCTCGACAGGAGTTTCACGACTTCGTTACTCGTTTTGCGTTTAGTCTGCAAGTGATGCAGACGCGACAGGTTTTCACCCATCGCTTGCATTCGTCTTTAATTTCTGAATTCGCCCCGCACGCTTCTTTGCCATACTGCACAGTACAATTCGTAAAGACCTACCATGTCGTCATAGTGGTCTATGCCCCCATTCTATCCAAGCGCCTTGATGTCCGGCGAATTGCATGGCCGCGTGGTGGGGGCTCGAGGACAAGGTGCTGGACGGCTTTGGAGAGGTCTTCCGTAAGCAACCGTGTTGGCGAGTAACTCCGCCCCGTACGGGTGGGTCCATAGGTACAGCGCAGCGCGTGGTCACCATACTGATCTATGTGTCGTGCATCCCCTCTTGTGGTATTTTGAAGCGAAATGAGAAAGTGGTACCCTGGAATAGAACTGCAACCACGCTCTGTAATAATGGTCCGGCATGTACGTACCCAAACCAAGCCTGGAGCCGGTTAGCATGAAAGCCAGTCCTTGCAATCATCAAGTGACATAGAGGCTTGGACTTCCACGGTCCCCTCACCCTCTCTGCATACCATCAAAGGCATTGCCCTCAACTGGGCGGGCGAGGTGCCCCTGCCTGAACCGCTGCATTGAGTAGATAGCCATGAACTGGACAACCTTTTCAGGTGACAAATGTGTCTTCCGCTCGTCGCGCGCTCGAACTACGGTTGTGTAAGGTTGGAGAGCTGTATCAGTGTCTCTGTTACACCAATGTGTAGTTGAGAAAATGGAGGGAGAAATTTGGGGTGTTTTTAATGCATGAAAAATATGGTCAGCTGTTCCCTGAGGGATGTCGTGATGGTAAAGGCTTACAATGTAAAGAAATGGCAGGAAGACGTCAAAACGCTAGAAAACTGACGGGAGGCCGGCCAACAGGCACGCTGCGTTGGACATTACTGCTGCTGCGGCATGACGCTGTGATACGATTTCTTTGACCTTTGCGTAGGTCTCCCTTGCCCTCGTAGCGACGTTGCGTGCGACGTCGGTTAGCAACGCGTGGGCGTCCGGGTGCCATCCCCCGAGGGTAGAGATAGGGACGGGCACTAGCCTACTTCCGGCGGAAGACGCGATAAAGGACTCGTGTCTTCTGTGTTTCGCCGTTCTTGCCGCGTTAAGCGAGGTGAGTGGTTGAATGTCCTCACTCTCCTGTTCGAGGGCGCTAGGGGGTTGACGAAGGTGACATCAAAGTAGTCTGTTCTGCCCGTTCGTCCCATTGCGCGGATTTCGGGTCTTGTGCGGTGGACCCCTTCTCGCGGCTCGATGACTGGATGTCGCGCGGCTTTCATGAGATCGCTTGCCAATAAACGAACCTGACAGTCGTGTCTTCGCGTCCTTTCGCCCCCGTGTAGGCAGTGCAACAGATGGTCGCCGAAACAGTCGAGAGTTTCGGGGCAGTTCCGCTTGGGGCATGGTGTTTCCGAGGAAAGAGCGGGACTTGGCAATAGTATTGGAACCATATTGAGAATTCTCTTGGTTCAATGCTAGTCTTAAGGCCCGGAGATGGGTGCAGTACACCCAATCTTTCGCGCCGGGGAGCCCATGGAGGCACGGAAGGCCTGCCTTCTATTGTCGCCCACATCGATCTCCTCTTGCACCGCTCGTGGATGGCGTCCGATAGTGTCTTCTGTGATGGTGTTTTGTTTGAGCAGAGGGCACTAAAGGGGATAATCCTGGACTGGGAGCAAGAGAGGGACCAAATCTGGTGCGCCTCGACGATGTCTCGGTACGTTGAGAGAAAATTGACCAAATATTTTAATCTCTATCCCGCAGTCCTACAGTGGATTTGAATTACTTTACCACAGACATATGCAGGTGCAACATGCATAGTCTTGAATACCCCACTGTAAGAAACCTAAAACAATTAGGTTTGAATGGGGTGGCTAAACTCTGCATGTTGTGGGGCGCGACATAATACAGACGCCGCACACGTGGACCAAATTGCATAACTAAGCTGCTGATAAAGCCGAGTCTTCACTCCTCCCGCCGAGCATGCGCTGCGGGTTGCGACAGCGACCGCGTATTCGTCGATTACCTTGGACGTCGTCGCAGATGGCGATCCAAGTGAGTCGAATGCTAGCGGCACAAACTTCCATCCCAGTTTTGCTCGTCCTGGGAGGGCTTCACCGGGGATGGCTGCTACTTTGCTGGCAAGCTCCCTATTTTCCGTCTTTCCGCTGCATTGGCAACGGCGCGTGCCTCATGCGCTCCAATGGACATGAACCCCTCTTGGAATGGCGATGTTACTGTGACATCGTACGCCACCGGGAGGGGCGGCAAGGTTTGATCTCTTCCGATCTCGGGTACACTAGAATATCGGCAGGCCGTGCATTCAGTCCGGGAAGTAAGTATTACACCTCATATTGGACGCCGACTCCTGCTCCTTGAACAGCTGTCGGCCAAATACCTTCACCACGGCATTGTGCCTGTTAGTACATCCCAGGCCTTCTTTGGAAAAATCCGCGGCATGGTCACCTCGGTTTTCCATGGGCCTGTTGCACTCCGCGCATTGCAGCGGCACAGTGTCGTCAAACACGTGAACTCCCAGGCGGCGGCGTAGCATTACTGACCACATCTTATTATAGGTCCGGCTGACCACTGACGGATGTGCGGTGAGAAAGGCTACAGCAGGCGTCTCTAAGTATGCCTGGCGGCGGATCCTTCGCCGAATATCAGCTTCCGTATGCAGCGTAGTGCTTGGATACCTCTCCAATTCGTCTTCTTTCCAGAATACCTTTGCAGCCGACTTGCACCAGGCTCGAATAAAATACTGTGTGTATTATCGGGCTTGTTTGCAAGATTGGCCGCTGTCAGCGTTTCTACGGAGACCACCTTGTCCGTCGGAGAAGCTTGGGTGGAGTCGTCGGACGAACTCGAGAAGGTGGGTATCAGAATGTGCATAGCTTTGTGCACAGTGGTGCGCTACGCTAGGATCATCGGGGCATGTCAGTTGTTCGGAGTCGATGACGTTGGCCGCATACGACGCTAGATTCAGCGTTGCCACGGGTGTGAATCCGTGGCCTCCGAGGCGCAGCGGGAGAGCCACTTGTGACGGACCGCACTTGTCATCGGCACGTTTTTGACCGCGCGTAATATTCCATCTGTTCTTGGTCAAATATCATTGCCAGGACGCTTGTTGCACTCGGCGGTGTTAGCTTCATCATATGATGTAGCTTGCATGCCGAGGCACAAACGCGGTGGAGGTGGAACCGGGTGCGAGCCTCCCCAATCCCATACAGTGATGCTAAATGGTGGAACAATATTTTTATTGAGGCCCACGGTTTATATTTATTGTGAATCATCAAGGAATAATTTTATCTATTTACACTGGCGCTATTTTATGCTGAATTCTGTGTGAAATAATTTGTGTGTCCTACAGTTGGGTTTTTATATCATACATGCTATAATTATTGCATTTATGCTACAAACAAATTTTTATCTGGACGATTGCTTACCTGGAAAATACTGCATTAATTATTGCTGAGCCTGAATTATGCCTACCAAAATTATTGAACGGTTCACCTGATTTTTGTAGCAGGTTCACCCTGGTGTAGAGTATAAGTAGTCTAGATTGTTAGAAATATGTTCTACATCCTCGGGCTATCGAAATATTCCCTCGATCACCTATCATTAAATTTGGGTTTCTATTCATTATTCATTCTAAGTCCAATTGTGGCATTTATTAATTTTTTCAAGTTGGAACTATTTATTATTTTTGGATCTACCTATCCCAATTATTTTGCAGTTATGGGCCCAGATCGCCCCGAAATTCCTTCAAGGCCGAAATTTTCATGTAATCTTCGCACGGCTCCTTGGACGGAGGGTAAAGGACCTTAAGAAAAAGTTTGATGCTGTTCACAAATGGAAATCTGCCCACGATTTATTACCAGCATCAAATTCCAATAAGGTTCCTAAGGTAGTATAAGTCTTGTCTTACACAATCACAATTATTTGGACGAGCTCTTAATATTTGTAAGAAAACTCCAGACAAAGAAATTTAGTCTGAAAATGGTGCATTAGCGATTGCTAACGCTATTCATAAGGTGGATCCTCTTTCATCTATATCAGATACATTCCAAAAATCCTTAGATCTATTGCACACTCGTTATGGTGATAATGAGTCTTTCAAAAATTTTGAATCAAAGTTTGATGATCAAATTGCCCGATTTCATTCATCTACGGGTACTTACAAATTACCTGAAGCACTTGTATCATTTTTTCCTGGCTAATTCCAAAATTGATTCAAACCAGCGAGTATCTATTTTCGCTGTTGCTTCTCCGAAGCATGAAGAAGAAGCCGATTTGGAAAAAGGAAAAATCCTAGAACTAATCGAATATTCAGAAATATCACCTATTATTCGTGCATGTGATAAACCAAAAAACAAATCAAATATATGGAAATTATCCAAAATATATCTCTTCAAGTCAATCAAATATTTCATACGGAGAAAAAGAAAATTTTCAAGAAAAATAGTAAGCAAACATTATCTCCTGAAGACTTTGCTGCCCTCAAGGCAAAATCAACTTGTGACCAATGTGGCGAAATTGGCCATTGGGCCTCTGAAAAAGATAAATGCAAGAGTTCTAAAAATTATCGTAAAGGTTCATCATCTAAAATGGGAAATGCAGAAAACATCAAAGGCAAAAATGATTCTGGGTCTGTAATATTTCATATGGTAAAAAAGGTGCTTGATTCTCCGTCAAATAAGTTTTACCCCGTCCATTACTTGATGATGGACCACCGCAAAGTGGAATGGGGATTGTTGAATTACGAGCACTTTCGAAATTTATTTTACTGGAATGGAATAGAATTCTTGATGAACTTCCTGAAATGTATCAAGGACACGCCCTTCTGGCAATACGGAAATGGCGACCACTCAAGCGAAAAAAGAAAAATGATCGGTTCAATATTTTTATCAGCTATTTCAGACAATGGAAATCAGGTTAAAATAAGGCATCTAATAATCAGTGGATCATCTCAATGGGTTATTGGAAGAAATATCACAAGAAAATCAAATATTATTCATATGACGGACAATCGCATCGAGTTCGAGTCCGCAAATAATTCAATCGATTCTATAACATTGGTGGATCATGGTCATCATTGTTATGTACCGGAAATATATTTATACAATCATCCGAACCTATTGAAAACTCATTTCTATCAGCAATTTGTTCCAACAATATCAATACATCAAAAAATATATCTTGGGCTGAAAAGAAGAAAATAATTAATAAGGTTCACAAACATGTATGTGGTCACTCAAATTATGATGATATAAAACTATTGTTACAAAGAAATTTTATATGGGACGATGAATGCAAAAAATATTTATCAAGCATAATTGACTCCTGCAAATTTTTGATGTCACAAAAAAACCATCTCATCCTCGTGCAGTATCTTTAAGCTCTATATCTCGCGGATTTAATGAATTGGTTTGTGTGGATCATTTTTTTGTGGAAAACTTGGATATTTTTCACATTATGGACTCAGTTACCAGGTATTCAACTGGTTCAATAGTGCCCTCTTTAAATGGAAAATTGCATTGATTGTATTGAGACTCTCTGGTTAACACCATTTTGGGACCCTAACAATTTAATGGGAGATCAGGCGTTTGACAATGATAATTTTAGAAGCTATCTTGGAAAGAGGAATTTCGTTTTGTCCTATTGGTTCCCGCCGCCATAACAAAAATTATATTGAGTCAAAACATAAAATATTGAGAGACATTTATATCCGTTTAAAAATTCCGATTCTTCTGCAAGTAATACGGTTCGTATTGCTCGAATGTTTCAAATATCGAATGATTTATATGGAAATGATGTTGTTTCTTCATACGAGCTTGCCACTGGTCACACTCGACCCATCGATAATTCTGGTCCTCGAAGTCTACCAAATGATTTAAGAGAAGCTCATAATGAGCTAATAGCCAAGAGGAAATTAAATCTTATTCTAAAATCAAAGTCTGTGACCGATATTCCAATTAATGTTGGCGATATTGTGGAAATTTTTATTCATCTACCAAATCAGAAAAGGATCTTGGTCATCGCCCAAACCAGTATTGAAATTCGACAAAAAATCTCTTATCGTCACAGTACCTGGATCCAATGGAAAATTTATACATGCGCAATTGAAGATGTCCGACATTCCGTTTCATCTAATGAACTAGCATACCAAATTCAAAAGGCAAATGATTTATTGAATCAGTCTATTGAATATTCTGTGGAAGATATTTCTGATGAAACAAATATTACCGAAGTGAAGAATGTGGGCGAAAACAATTTTGACGATCATTCTGATGATGGTAATTTTAACCAAATATGAATACTGATGTCGAAAAATATAATGAATCAGAAAGATGGAAATTTATCAGAATCTAAAAACATATTATCTCTCGAACATGTTCCGATTGAATCTGAACTTAGTTCCCTGCACCCTGAAAATTTAATTCATATCCCTATTGATGAAAACGATGGAATTGATGCGCATGAAATTGAGTTGTTACCTGGAACGGAATTGAAATCATCTGAACAAAAAGATCTGAGTTTTTATCATAAAAGGTTTGGATCTAAAGAATTTTTACTTCATCAAGCATCTGGACTTCCATCTCATATTATTTCAAATGCGTACAATACGGAAGAAAATAATTTTCTCACTACCTGTTCAAAAATTCATGTTTCAAAAATTCCTCCCGACTCGAATGTAATATCCAGTCACGTTTTATACAAAATAAAAATTTTGGATGATGGAAAATATTATTGCAAGGCTCGAATTGCTCCGCATGGAAATGAGGACAAGGAGAAAAATAATTTGAGAACTGATTCGGAATCTTGTTCTCCGATGGCAATTAGAATTCTCTTATCAATTGCTACAATTTTTAAATGGAATTTATCAAAGGTTGATGTGAAGTCTGCATTTTTACAATCTGGATCAGCATTACGAGATGTTTATGTGAGACCTCCTCGGGAATGCTCTGAAAAATCCTTCTATTGGTTATTACTGTCTGCTTCATATGGTTAGTCAACGCGAATGCAAAATGGCAAATACACTCTGATAATACTTTCTTTGACCTCGGATTGAAATCAGTCGTTTATATACCCCAATTATTTTTCATGAGTTTAAAAGGATCATTAATTCTGCTTGTTGTTAAATTGGTCGATGATATACTTATTACTGGACAAAAAAAATTAAGAAGCAATTTATCCAAGATCTTGGGAAAGTATATAAGCTTGGTACAATCGTACATAGTCCTGGATCTTTTATTTCAATGGAGTTAAAATCATGCAGTTTGATGACTATAAAATTAATGTCTCAGCTGATGAAAAGCTAAATGGACTGGAACCCATCAAATATCGAAATCGTCGAAAACAACCTGATGAAGAAATGAACTCATTTGAAAACTTTGCTTTTAATTCGTTAAACGGATCAATTGTCTATTTGGGTATGGTTGCATCTCCAGTGTCTGCCTTTACAGCAAGTTATTTACAACAGAAAAGGTCAAATCCATTGGTTCGTGATTTATCTATCCAATCTTCTATGCTTCGGAATTTAAAATCTTTTGGTTCTACAAGCACGTATCGGCGCCCGGAAGTTTCTGGAAATTTCAATTTATCAGTTGTTGTTTTTTCTGATGCAGGAAAACCAGCCGGATCGACAAATGCGCAACTTGGATGTATTGGTGGGTTGCTAATTGGCTCCTTAAATTGTAATTCAATATTTCATACAATTTATTGGCATTCACATCTATCTCGGCGTCCTGTTAAATCTATTGCATCTGGTGAAATATTGGCTGCTGGTGAAGCTATCGAGGAAGGAAAAATTATTGCAGCAGCATACAGTACACTTCTAAATATCAATATTCCTCTTCATGTTGCTGTTGATTCAAAAGATCTATTCAGCTCTCTATCTACTTGTCGTGTGCCTGAAGAAAATCTATTAGAGCGGATGTTCAATTAATTCGATATAATTTCGAAACGAACAAAATCAAGAAAATGCTATGGATACCTGGTTCAATTAATCCCTCCGACCGCTCACAAAAAAGAACAGTCCTGTTCTGACATGCTCAAGCTTCTCTTATTTGATAGATCTATACCTATGGATATGAGCAATATTTTATCTCGGATTCATCTCAGTCAACAGGATAAAGTGGTTCATAATTTCAAAGGGGAAGTGGTGTAAAATTGACCAAATATTTTAATCTCTACCCGGTGCCTACAGTGATGCTGAATTATGGAACAATATTTTTATTGAGGCCCACAATTTATATTTATTGTGAATCATCAAGACATAATTTTATCTATATACACTGGCGCTATTTTATGCTGAATTTATGTCACCAAATTATTGAACGGCTCACCTGATTTTTGTAGCAGGTTCACCCTGGTGCAGAGTATCAGTAGTTAGGTTGTTAGAAATATTTTTTACAGCTTCGCGCAATCGAAATATTCCCCTCGATCACCAATTATTAAATTTGGGTTTCTATTCTTTATATTACTAATATTTCCAACTTGAATAAAATAAATGCCACAATTAGACTTAGAATGAATAATGAATAGAAATCTGAATTTAACGATAGGTGATCGAGGGGAATATTTCGATGGCTGGAGGATGTAAAAATATATTTCCAACAACCTAGACTACTTATACTCTACACCAAGGAACCGTTTTAATCTCTTCATGCGTGGTACACTGGTCTTTCAGGGTCTATCCCGCCGCATATCTAAATCTTGGTGGAACAGTGGCTCGTTTGGAGGACTGTTTCACATCAGGAAAGATCGCATCAGTCGTTCTGCTGCAAGAGAGCGTGAGTTGTCGTCGCCCCCATTACGATCCACGCTCAGCATTCGATACTGATTTACACCGGTTTCTCAATAAACTGATGCATCACCTGAAACCTTTTCCTCATTTTCGCTTTATATCATGTACCTCATGACTCTGTCTATCTTAGACCCTCTAATACACAGACCTGCCCCTTCGGTCTTCGGGAAAATACTGTCCTGCATCCCTAGTCAGTGGAGCAACCCATTCCACCCCTTTACTTTGAATATGGATCGAACATAATAGATCGAATATATCCTCCAACAGCGGAAAGGTTCGGGTGCTTTAAATTCGGGGGACATATCCGATTTAGCAGTACAGACACCAAAAACTTCCCTCATTTCCTTGCCGTCGTCAGCCGCGCAGTGGAACGGTCTTCGAAGGTTCGAGGCATTCTTCTACAACGACACTCGGCGTTGGCAGTAACTTCTAAAGCTGCTTGTCTGCTGGCTGGCATCCCATCGACTTTCTGGTAGACTGCTGCTGGTGCGAGGATTCGACAGCAACGATTTGTACATTGCTTCGACCACCGGTACATGTATATAATATGGCATGCAGATTGGCAACTCCAAATGGGTCCCAGCCAATCCATACATCTCAATAAAGACACCCCCTTTTCCCCTTAGATCGGATATACCTTCCAACAGTAAAACACCCAAACGTTTCCCCTTTTTCCCCTTTCCCTGCCGTTACTTCATGGCACATACGGTAATTTGGTGGTTGTAAATCTTAATGAGTTGCACAATGCCGCACAGTAGCGTGCGGAGGATATCAGAAACTAAAATGGGGAAAGGTTTGGGGGAAAGTTTTGTGTGTTTACTCTTGGAAGAGCCAGGTCTCTTGGACCATATTTTTCATGGATAAAAAAACCCCAAATTTCCCCTCTTGGAAGATATATCCGATCTATCCCATGGTTTTCCAGACAACCACAATCGACTCAAAAAGAGTATACCGACACAGTAATGGGGGAGGAACCACGCTCCTAAAAAGCTACCTTCAGGCCAGCCATCAAGCAGGCCGCATGGGACATGACAGCTGCTGCGGCGTGCCTTTGCATCCAAACCCCCCGAGCTTTTCCATCCAAACCCCCGAGCCTTTCCGTACAGTCTCCAATGCCCTCATAGCCACTTTCCTTGCCACGTCATTCAGCACTGCACATGCATCCGGGTGCCAGCCTGCAAGAGTGGAGATTGGCACAGGTACGAGACTACCTTTGGTGGAGGTTGCGATAAAAGATTGATATCTTTCTGCTTTGCATTTCGCGCCGCATTCAGAGAGGACGTCGGGTCGAAGGCCCTCACTCTCCTGTTGGATGGAGCGAGGGGATTCACGAATATAACATCAAAAAAGTCGGTCCCTCCGCTGCTTCCTATTGCCTGGATGTCTGGTGTCGTGCGGTGGAGACCATGGCGTTGTTCTACGACAGGGTGACGAGCAGCTCTTTCCAGGTCTTTTGCGAGAAGATTTACTTGGCGATCATGTCGGTTAATCCTGTGGGTCCATGCAAGCAGTGCATGAGATGATCTCCATGTCCATCGAGTGTGTCCGGCAATTCTTTCTCGGGCATGACGTGCCGGGCTGAAAAAGTGGGACTTGGCAGTAGTATTGAAGCCACACGAGAATTCTCGAGGTTCAATGCTTGTCTGTAGTCCGGGGCATGGGGGACAATACACCCATTCCTTAGCTCGCGGGAGGGCCATAGCCGCGAAACGCCTGCCTCCTGGAATCCCCAAAGAAATTCGTTCTTGCACTGCTTCATGGATTGCGTCCGTCAGCGTCTTTTGCAATGGTGTTTTTGCGAGCAAATTACATTGAACGGGATAATCCTAGACGGCAGGCAAAAGGTCGACCACCTCTGATGGGGAACGTTTGGGCTTTTTACTCTTGGAGGGTATATCCGATCTATCCCATGGTTTTCAAGAAAACATCGCTGTGATGGGCGTCTGCAGCTGCTTCGTATGTTCCCAGCTCCTTAGTATGAGTCAGGAGCAAGGTCTTGCAAAGGTTGCTAGATGACGAACTAGAAGCCACGAATGCCCCAGCCGTGATGTTCTTCGCAGAGGGGTAAAGCTTTGGGTGTTTTTACTGTTGGAAGATATATTCGATCTATCCTAAAGTTTTCCAGACAACCACAACCGACTCAAAAAGGGGTGAGCCCGATCCCAAGAGATGGTTTTATATTGTCCTTGGGTTCGACCGGCAGCTGGAGTTCTCGGAATACTTCCGAGTCTGTACTCCCCCTGCCAATTTTCAAACACAGTCTCCATCATCCTGTCGAGCTCTTCCGCTCCTTCTCCGGTGCAAGACGGGGGCACCACCCGCAACAAATAGCCTACTTTGCAAACGCCAAAACATTTACGCAGTAGCTGGAACGCACTTGCCTATTCTCAAGGTCAGCAATGTCTCGACGAATGGTCTGAGAGATAAGCCTTGGTTCGTGAAGGACCGTGGTGTATTCCTTAGTACCGACCGGGCCGTTCAGGACGGAAGTACACTCGCTGTACTCTTGCTTAATCCCGTCTGGGTAGGGACTCTGTACTCACCTTGGAGGGGCTGTAGGCCACCAGACGGTGCACTTCGGCAGCGACAAGTGCAGTCCTCCGCTTTCAGCATCCACGGAGCGAAGTACTCGGTGGCTTTGACGAGTTGGACGTGGCGCTCGATAATGTAGTTAATTTCTGAATGCTCTCCGCACCTTCTTTGCAACAATGTACAACTCATAAATATTTATCACCACTACTCGCGGCAAGCAAACCATTTGCGCTATTTACGATCAAGGGGATAGCCACGGATTTGTCTGTGCAGGGTCCATAGTTCACCTCGCTGGTGTTGTAGTGGATGGGCATGCAATAGTGGTGGACGAGTCCTGTTCTATAGACCAACCCATACCTACTCTAGCTCAACATTAAAAAATCGCATTCACCCTTTTGCCCATTGCATGTAGTGATGGTGCCCAGTCGGCACCATGCCCGTGTAGCACGAGTCGCGTCTGTACGTGCAAGCTGACAGGAGTACCAACCTTCGCACCACTGACAGTAAATTTCCCAAGCCTTCCCCCCGCCTGTAAGTCATCCCCATTGAACCCCCTGTGCTGTCCGTTTTCGCGAGGGCTTCATTCATGTACAGCACCCATAGATTTCGAGAGCAATTGCTCCCTGTTCTGCACCACAATCCATAGAACCCTCCACGTGCATTTTCGCGTGCGCATATCTCAAAACGTATGCAAACTAAATGAAAGCCGACGTTTCCTCTTGCTGGCAGTTGATATTCTAGGGGCTGACAGTGCGAGATGCATAAAAATTGATAGCGGACAGTTCGTTGTGCAGAAATTGCGTGGTGCATTTCTTTCGAAAGCGGAGGCCTCTAAACTCCATATATAGCACGGGTCTCGCCCCGGAGACATTAGAGGCCGAGGACACACCACCGCAAGGAGCCCTACACAATCTTCCTTTCTCACGCGGATCCGCGTACCTCATCCCTTCCTCACTGCTCGCCCTCAGACCCTCAGACAGATTACGTAGGTCCAACCGCCACGTTCTCTCTCCAGACTGCTTCCGAGCAGCGTAGGTCCTCACCAGCAATGCGCGGCGAACGCGATCCTGAACAGAAGAGTGGCTTGCGGTCATCTTCTGCAGTTCCACCCCACAAGGTCGGCAAGGGCCTGTCGACTGAGTGGGGTGTGAAAATGTCCCCCCCTCCATTAGCTCGGTGGGCCCTCGCCGGGCTGATGCGTGGGGTCAAGATCAAGGTCAAGGAATTGCTCAAGAATGGAATTTTTGGAAACCTGGAAAGTTTGGAGCTGAGGGTGGTGGGGTTTTGTTGGGTAGACCCAGCTGTTCGGGGCTGGGGCGGGTGGACCCGGCCTGGAAGGGCCAGCGGGGCGGTTGGGCCTTTTTGTTGGGTAGACCCAGCTGCTTGGGGCTGGGGCGGGTGGACCCGGCCTGGAAGGGCCGGGAACGGGGTGGTTGGGATCTTTTTGTTGGGTAGACCCGGCTGACAAGGGCCGGGGCGGGGAGGAGGGCAAACCGGGTGGGTGGCCTCGGCTGCTAAGGGGCCTGATATGGGTAAATCGGGGGGGAGGAGATCCTCAGAACCAATTACCCTGAGAAGGAGGTGTTGCGAGCGACAAAAGTGCTGCCGTGGTATTGTTGAACGACAAAAGGAGTGTATATAGAAGAGTTGAGGAAGCTACAAGCAAGTATAAAAGGGGCAGGGTCTACCACCGACGCTCTGCGACTAGCGTAAGAAAAAGTTTTCTTGGGTCTGAAGTTGACTCTCAACTTCCTACTACTCGGGACTTGGCTTGAAGTTGTCTGCCAACTTGCTTGACTCTCCATGAGGAAGCAGTTTACTCAGCTATATAGACTTTTGGCTACCCTAAAGTCCGAACAAAACTACAGAAGATACTAAGAAATGCATAAAAATACTTTGTGTGGACAATATACTCTAAGCAAAAGATACTTAAGAAACTAACAATTAATTTGGTCCTCTTATTTCCCATTCTCTAAATCAGATCCAAACAACTCCTCTAAAATATCCATGCTGTCCAAGCAGTCCCCACAAATATCTGCGAATGGCTCACAACTCTCTATTTCCCCCTGGGAGATATCTAGACTACTAAAGATATCTCCATCCGGTTCCATCGTGGGCACAACTTGATCCATACTCTCTATTCCAGGCCCCACCGGTCCAACACTTTCCATGCCCCCTGTTGCTCATCTTCCTCATCCTCCTCCTCCTCCTCCTCCTCCTCCTCTCTTCTTCCTCATCCTCATCCTCCTCATCCTCCTCATCCTCCTCATCCTCCTCATCCTCCTCATCCTTCTCATCCTCATCTTCCTGATCCTCGTACACTAGCTCAGGGGCTAACCATTCCTCGAAGGACTCCCCGCTCTCCTCCTCGACCTTCTCAGCCTCTCCCGGACTTACCTCCCTCGCTTCTTCTTCTATGAAGAGGCGGCGCACGAACTCGATGATTTGCTTCTTTGTTTGCCGCCGGATGTAGTCGTCGGCATCGGTTGGCCCGTAGGCGGCGAGACGAAGGCCATTGATGGAACGGGAAGGGCGGCTTTTGGAAATAGGGACAGAGGGGCGAAGGTTGCTCATTGTGATAGAAGTTGGGGAACAGGAGGCAATGTGGGGTGCTTTGGGTGTGTGGGGGAGAGGGGTGATGAGTAAAATGATCGGGGGCATTGGAACTTAGAATAAAGGGGTTTAAATAGGCTCCGGGGCAGGTTCTATAGATTAGGAATAGGTAAAATAAATCTGCAAGGGATTTTGCAATAGTGCATTTGCGCCCTTCTTCTCAAAAAAAGGCGAATTTGGAGGAGGAGGTAAGCTAAAAGGGAAAAGGGACTTGATTCGGGGTCGATTCAGAGGGTTAAATACAGTATAAAAATATCTAGATAAAATGGAAGTAAATTTGGAAATGACGGTTGGAGAAAGTTAGGGGCGGATCGTTGTAGGTTGCTGGATTACACGAGGGAGGACCATTTCCTGTCTTACGTGAAGGGAGGACCATTTCCTGTATTACGTGAAGGAGGACCATTTCCTGTATTAAATGAGGGGAGGACCATTTTTTGTATTACACGCCCCCTTTCTCAAGGCGAACGTCCGGGTCGTCACTGCTCTTCTTCTGCTTCCGTTAGTGTTCGCTGTCTTATTGATAAGATGTATGGTCTCTCAAACGGGTACGGATGCAACTGATTACCAATATGATGCTCTAAAAAGTAGGTTCGCATTACTGGTACCTCACTTTGTAGCATAGCCTCATATATTGGTTTGATCACATCGAGGTGGGGTTGAATACATTCTTCTTCCGTGACTCTTCCGAATCTTCCAAGAGTGAAAAAATATATGTGATATGCAAACCTTCTGGAAGATGCCGGGAATGGATGTCGATAAGAAAAGAAGACGCGCATCATCAAGAACGAATCTTCGTAAGATAAGTGCGGTCCATGTAGCGCCCTAAAACATAAACAGATGCTTATCATGAAATAAGAAATGACCTGCGCATCGTTCGCATCCTCAGATATTGCGCAGCCAAAAAGATAATCTTCTTCTTCCGACTGTATGCTGTGCATGTTGTGAAGCAAAGCTAGAGATGAAGTTGTGGTGGACGGTCCCGATGAATGGCCGCGACCAGCTCCTGACGTACTGGGACCTGCACGAGGTCCTGTCGGGGGACGACCGGAACCTCTTCTGGCGGGTTGTTGTCTCCTGAAGGTCCTCCTCTGGTCATCATCACTGCTTCAGGAGGATCCTCCGCCTCCAACGTTCCCAATTTTGTGCGGAGAAAACGTTAAGGTTCCCATAGAGGATACGGGACCAGCCTGTATTCCATATCGGGGGTAAGGCGTAACCTCTCAGTCGCACGTCTTGGTTTTCTTGAGAAATACGTAAATTGGACGGATAATATTCAGATACGTTTGCGACAAGTCTCCAGCAGCTACCATTCCATATCTTCCTATAGAGTAATGATATATTACCTCCACAAACTCTGGACCTGCTTCCGTGAACCTCCCGTTTTGGAATGAAAATAGAACTCTTATTAATAGTCGGAAATCTTCTGAGGTAGCAATGGTCCGTTCAACGTACGAAAAACATAGGCATATATTAATAGAAAGATGATGATTTACGTGGAGTTCGTAGTAGTCCCGCGTAACCGAGATGATCCATTCCAGGCCCTTTTTCCTCCCATAGGATCATTCTATAGTTAAAGATGAGTATGCCCCGTGGTTGCGCATAGTCCTGTGTGAGAAGGAATTCTTCAGGCCTCTGATGGTAAGGGACCAGACGACGTGCATGGATGGCCCTCCTTGATCTCTTCCCTGAGCTTGAACAGAGCTGATAGTGCGGTGTCTTTCCTCCGTGACGATGCAAGGGTTCGAGTACTTGTTTGGAAGGCCGGCCACTTCACAGCTGCTGCATTGCTTTTCCATGTACTACAAGTACTTTACAGCCAACTGAAAAGGTTCTGACTGCAGGTTCTGCATCCTTATTTCTTGTCTGTGTTACGCGCGGTGTGATCTCCAGCCTTCGGTGGCCAGTAATTCAACTTCCCTCTCTCTTCATCGATAATATTTGTTTCCATGTCTCTCTTTAACATTCTAGGAGCCCTTCCGTACATTAGCTCGAATGGTGAGCGTCCATTTCTTCCTCTTCTTCGACGGTAGCCGTATAACACTTTTGGTAAGGCATCTTCCCACTGGATTTCATTCTCCAACATAGTTTTCGATATTGCTCGTTTGATGGTTCCAACCATCCTCCGCTTTTCCGTTGGACATAGGAGCGTATGCGAGAACGGTCTTCAGCTGAATCCCTTTCTCTTCCAAAACGAAGCAGTGAAGTTGCAGTAAAACAAAGGGCGTTATCCGAGATGATCCTTTTTGGAAGACCAAACGGTTCAATTATTTCTTTTTCGATGAATCTCAGTACCACCTCAGCATTTGCCTCCTCGATTGCAACTGCTATTGGCCATCCAGTAAGATGTTCCACCCCTATAAGGAGATATTTGTTTCCGGAAGAAGTTTCCTTGAACGGGCCGCGAAGTCAATTGAGAAGGTTTCAAAGAGACCGGAAACTGGAAAACTTAGAGTTGTCTTATACTTCCGTATTGGAGTGAATTTTTGGCAGTTGTCGCAGCTTTTCACGAAGTTATAGACGTCCTTATGGATACCGGGCCACCAGAATCTCTCAGTTACGAATGTTTTGGTTGTTTCGAGATCCCAATGCCCTAGCTCATCATGGAAAGTCCTCAATATCTTCATTCTTTCTTTCAAAGGGGCCACTAGTCGGGGACCGGCTTTAGTGTGCCGGAAAAGTTTCCCATTCCACAATGTAAAAGCCTTTTGATTCCTGCGTACCCAATTTCGGTGTTCAAGATCAACCTTTCTCATTTCTAGTCCATCGAGGAATTTGATCAGTCCGTGAATATTAGCTTCGTACTCGTTATCGTTCGGCAACTGCAACTCGGCGACTCCGACGATGTCCTCCGAAGCTTTTTCATTGGAATCAGTGCGTCCCTCAAGCGGGATAGGTAATCGCAGGCTGATTATTGCGTCCGGGTCTATACACAATTTCAAACCGATATTCTGCGAAAATGTCGAGCCATCGGGCCAAGCGGTGATGTACATCCTTCTTTTGGAATGCTGTTTTAAGTGCCTGGTGATCAGTTATCAAGACAAATTTCTCGAGTGATAAAAGGTATATGCGAAACTTTTTCAGCGCGAAGACGACAGCTAGCGCTTCTTTCTCGCAGACTGAGTATCTCTTTTCTGCGTCATTCAGAGTTCGGCTTGCGAATTGAACAGGGTGTAGTCTTCCGTTTTCATCTTTTTGGGACAAAACGGCACCCAAAGACCGTTCTGAGGCATCTGTCTCCACAACGAATGGTCTCTTGAAATCTGGGTACATGAGAACTGGGGGGACACATAGCTTATCTTTAAGCTCCTGAAATGCAGTTTCCATTTCCTTGTTCCAGTAAAATTTTCCTTTCTTCGTAGTGCTGGCATGTAACGGTGCTGCAGTCTTGGCGAAATCTTTATAAATCTTCTGTAATATGAGGCCAGTCCTAGAAGCTTCGGACCTCCGTCTTTGAAGCGGGCCTTGGTGCCAACTCGATTTTTTTCGTTTTCTCTGGATCCACTCTAATTCCCTCTTGGTCGACGATATGACCGAGTAATTGGATAGAAGTTTTCGCAAAGAAGCATTTGCTCAACTTAATTTTCAAGCTATACTCCGATATCCTCTCCACAACTGTATTGACGTGCGAGATGTGCTGATCCAATGTTTCTGAGAATATGACGACATCATCGATATAGACTCTTGCGAATGGAAGTCCTTTCAAAACCTCGTTCATCATTCTTTGGAATGTAGCTGGTGCATTCATGAGACCAAAAGGCATCACTTCGAACCTGAACGTACCGGCTTTGCTGGTAAAGGTTGTTTTTTCCTTACATTTTTCATCCAATGGAATCTGCCAATAGCCAGTGTAAAGGTCAATTGAGGTGAAATATCTCCCGTCCTTCAGGTCCTCGAGGATCTCCTCCATGTTCGGAATCGGAAATCGATCGGGTATCATTCTCTGGTTCAGTTGTCGGTAATCGACGCAAAAACGCAGCTTTCCACCCTTCTTTGGTGCGACCACAACTGGAAACGACCATGGGGATGAAACTGGTCGAATAATATCATTTTTCAGCATACTTGTAACATTTTCTGAGATAAATTGGTCATATTTTGGCGGTTGACGTCTAGGCTTGTGGTAAATCGGTTGAGTGTCGGTAAGTTCGAACGAGTGAGTAACCGGTACACTTGCTTGTCTCAAATCTGAAACGCTCCATGCAATTACTTCGGAAGATGTTAACATGTCGGATATTTTCAGTGAGGGGGGGCGGGAAGGTGCTGCACTTTTCCTTGGATTTCTGCCATTTGGCGCCCTTTTTCTTCTTGATCCTCAACCTCAATATTTTGAAGGACCTCTTCCGTCGTGCTCACATCTTCATATATGGATTCGCCGTATTCTTATTTTCTTTGCAAAGGTAATCTTCTTTCATGCTCCGAATTCTGTCCTTTGATTCGATATCATCGCAAAAAGAAACACATTCGGGTTTCAAACTTATCCTAGAATCCCAGTCGTCATCTGTTTCAAACCCGGAATCATAATCGTCCCATGCCATGTTCATTACCCCCGAGGGTACCCTTTTCCACTTCGAAAGTGTTAGTTGGTTCCGAATCTTCGCTGTCATAGCTAGAAGTGAAATCTTCACTGTCCGTTTCTTTTAAATCTTCAGGATGCGTGCTTTTGTCGAAATCCAGGGGCATCTTCACGGTTCTGCCGTCAATATTAACTGAAACCATTTGGTTGCCCAAGTCAATGCATGTCCCTAGTCTTTCCATGGTAGGGCAGCCAATGATTGCATCGAAAGGGAGATCCGGCATGACAAGAAAGTCTACATCACTTTAGATTCCCCAAAGAACACGGAAACCTTGTCAACAGTGCCCATGCATTTTGAGACGGTTCCATCCGCTACAGTTATTTTTCGAGTCGTTGGAGTAATTTCGAGACCTAGATCTGTCACCAAAGTTTCTGAAATGAGGTTTGGAACAGCACCCGAATCGAAGAGAGCTTGGGTTTTCATACCCAATACTTTGACTGGTACCAGCTTAAGACGTCTTGGTGCTGTCGAGGCCGATTGAAGAAACAGTTTCTTACCCTTAGCGGACTTATTAGACCTGATAATTTTTTTGAGTTCTTTTCTCGCATCCTCTGCGTCGCCCCTCAAAAGTTGACCAAACGTTATCCCAGTTGGGGCCGATGCAAGCTCAGCCACCAAATTGTACCTCTTCACATACTCTAGTACGTCCTTAGAGATACTCTTAACTTTCTTACTCTTTTTTCTTCTTGGCCGGAGTGACTCCCACTCCTGGAACAACTTGATCAGACCTCTTGGTTCGAGGAGGTACAGGTGCTGGGATATGCTCCAGCATTCCATACTCTAGCCTAGGTTTCTTCGATAAAATGTTCCCTTCCCCATCCCTTTTTGTCACATTGACTTGACTAATCTCTTCAGCGATGGATACGTTACCGGCATCCGTCAACCTTTGATCCCTTCTATTTTGTAAGATTTTCACCTCTGGTCCTGACTCACTCCTCGCTTCCGATAAATTTGCTCTTCTGTTGTCTTTAGACCAGCAGTTACTTTCATGATGCCCATATCGACCGCACTTTGCACAACGAGTGTTTCTATGTGGATTATCAGGACACCTGTTTGCAAAGTGTCCAGGCTTGTGACAGTAAGAACAGACTTCTGCGGCCTTAGGGGCCCCAGACTGGTTCTTCTTAATGGTAAGAGTAAGGCTTTCCAACTGCGAGGTTATCATGTCAAGTCGATTATCGAATCGGGTTTCCAACCTTTCTTCCAATTTTTGACATCGCTCCTGACAGATTCTAATGCCGCTGCACTAGTAGCCGGCCTTTGATAATTCTTTTCAGGATGTACGATAGACATCGATGTGCGGGTTTCCCTCGGTACCTCACTCAGTGACTGAAACGTCTCCGAATTTTTGACAAATTCTACTATGGTACCCTTCAGTTCATCAAAAGTGTGAGGGCCCTTGAGGAGGAAATCGGAGAGCCGCTTATCCCCCATAGCCGCCTTACGCAGCATTCCGTACTTGGCTTGGGCGTTGAACCCAGCCTTTTCATAAAGATCACACAAGTACACCAATGAGCTTAACAAATCGTCGAAGTTGAGCCGGGCCTCTATGGCGGTACGAATCATCTCATCTGGTTCTACCTCCTTAGCATACTCTTTCACAAGCCACTCACATACCTCACCGAAGTTACGCCCATTCCCGTTAAGAGACCACCCGTCGATAAACTTGGACTTATATTTGTGCTTTGCGTCACCATGAAGATAGGCGAAGATACTTGCGGCCTTCTCTTCATCGCCCTTCTCTCGCATCACAACGTTGACATATGTGTAAAGAAACTCCTCAACGTCTTCAGTCTTGCCCCTGTGAACGTTATACGAGCAGCGTTGAGATCCATGATTACGAAAGAAATCCCCCGAAGTGTTCCTTACTACTGCTCAACTCGAATACCTCGGGTGCAACCCCCTCCACAAGAGTACCAAATGATAGGGGTAAATCGGCGGGGGAGGAGATCCTCAGAACCAATTACCCTGAGAAGGAGGTGTTGCGAGCGACAAAAGTGCTGCCGTGGTATTGTTGAACGAACAAAAGGGAGTGTATATAGAAGAGAGTTGAGAAGCTACAAGCAAGTAAAAGGGCAGGGTCTACCACTGACGCTCTGCGACAGCGTAAGAAAAGTTTTCTTGGGTCTGAAGTTGACTCTCAACTTCCTACTACTCGGGACTTGGCTTGAAGTTGTCTGCCAACTTGCTTGACCTCTCCATGAGGAAGCAGTTTACTCAGCTTATATAGACTTTTGGCTACCCCTAAAGTCCGAACAAAACTACAGAAGATACTAAGAAATGCATAAAAATACTTTGTGTGGACAATATACTCTAAGCAAAAGATACTTAAGAAACTAACAATTAATTTGGTCCTCTTATTTCCCATTCTCTAAATCAGATCCAAACAACTCCTCTAAAATATCCATGCTGTCCAAGCAGTCCCCACAAATATCTGCGAATGGCTCACAACTCTCTATTTCCCCCTGGGAGATATCTAGACTACTAAAGATATCTCCATCCGGTTCCATCGTGGGCACAACTTGATCCATACTCTCTATTCCAGGCCCCACCGGTCCAACACTTTCCATGCCCCCTGTTGCCTCATCTTCCTCTCTCCTCCTCCTCCTCCTCCTCATCCTCTTCTTCCTCTCATCCTCCTCATCCTCCTCATCCTCCTCATCCTCCTCATCCTCATCTTCCTGATCCTCGTACACTAGCTCAGGGGCTAACCATTCCTCGAAGGACTCCCCGCTCTCCTCCTCGACCTTCTCAGCCTCTCCCGGACTTACCTCCCTCGCTTCTTCTTCTATGAAGAGGCGGCGCACGAACTCGATGATTTGCTTCTTTGTTTGCCGCCGGATGTAGTCGTCGGCATCGGTTGGCCCGTAGGCGGCGAGACGAAGGCCATTGATGGAACGGGAAGGGCGGTTTTTGGAAATAGGGACAGAGGGGCGAAGGTTGCTCATTGTGATAGAAGTTGGGGAACAGGAGGCAATGTGGGGTGCTTTGGGTGTGTGGGGGGAGAGGGGTGATGAGTAAAATGATCGGGGGCATTTGGAACTTAGAATAAAGGGGTTTAAATAGGCTCCCGGGGCAGGTTCTATAGATTAGGAATAGGTAAAATAAATCTGCAAGGGATTTTGCAATAGTGCATTTGCGCCCTTCTTCTCAAAAAAAGGCGAATTTGGAGGAGGAGGTAAGCTAAAAGGGAAAAGGGACTTGATTCGGGGTCGATTCAGAGGGTTAAATACAGTATAAAAATATCTAGATAAAATGGAAGTAAATTTGGAAATGACGGTTGGAGAAGTTAGGGCGGGATCGTTGTAGGTTGCTGGATTACACGAGGGGAGGACCATTTCCTGTCTTACGTGAAGGGAGGACCATTTCCTGTATTACGTGAAGGAGGACCATTTTGTATTACAAAAAGCATTGAAACTTGTGATGTTGTGAAGTCTATGATTCGACGCAACTTCGAAGTAAGGTTTCTTAAGGAGGCAAACTATTCCCTTGGAGTGAACATACAAAGAGAAAGGGCATCGAAAGTCGTACTCATTCATCAAAACGAATAAACCAGTAAGATAATGAAGAAGTTTAACATGTACAGCGCAAAGGAGTCAGCAACTCCTATGGTATTGGGTAGTATAAAGAACGGAGAAGAAACGCCATTTAATGTACTGTATAGAGAACTAGTGGTTTGTCTAATGTATCTGGCATTCACAACTAGGTCTGATATAATGTATGTATTTGGCTGCTTTTCGAGACACTACCGTTATACTATAATGTCTCATTGGATGGCGCTAAAAGTGCTGTGACATTTGAAGAAATCTGTTAGTTGCGCTATCAAGTTATGGCGGTAGTGATGCACTCGTTGTCAATGAATATACCGAATCCGACAGGCCAGGAGCTCCATCTAGGAAATCTACAAGTGGATACGTACACTGTTTTGCGGGTGGTGCTTTTACTTGGAGTCTAAGCTGCAGAATGTGGTCGCTACATCAAGCACTGAAGCAGGGTATATTGGACAGGCATTAGCAGCGAGAGAAGCACTCTGGATTAGGAAGTTGCGAAATTGTTCTGAGATCTACATCAAGTAAGTGACGATATATTCCGATAGCGAAATGGATATTAAGTTTGTGAAGCGGACTTATACTACGGAAAAAAGTAAGAAACATTGAATTTTGTTACTAATTTGCTCGAGACTATGTGAGCAAAGAAAGATTGAGATCAACTACATCCCCACATCATCAATGCTAGCTAATTGCATAACTAAGCCATTTAAACGAGTAAAACCGGAACGATGTATTTCTAGTATGAGAATGCTGCAATATGAACGCTGAATCTGGGGGAATGATAGATGAGTCATACAAGTATTTTTTGATTAAGACAATAAGTTAGAGGCGTACAAGCAATTAATTATTGTATATTTAGCGTGTGATCTCTACGTGATCTACTGAGTTGGTCACATCAAAAATAGTTATTAAAAATACTATATAAGCTGATCTTAGACTGAAAACTCACAAAACGAAAAGGAAGTAAAATCTGATAAAGTCAAGTTTTAGTTAGAGTAACTTGCATCAAATTCAACTGCGTCGGAGACGAACACCTCTGTCGTAGCTACCTTCGTGGAGTAAAGAATTTTTCATAAACCTAGTAGACTTCCTCCACCACCTTTTCCTAAACCTACGTGCAAGAAAAGCGCGAAAGGAACTTCTGTAGATGCTGTGGAGGTACTCTGACTAGTGTTGAGACAATGGGAATTTTTTAGAAGTAAATTAATCCATAATTACCCGTTTTTTAAAGTATATTCACTGTAATAGTGAAAGATAAATCAAGATATATCTCTTTTGACCCTTTTAAATCAAAAGATAAAACATCCGGACAGTCTTAATACGAAGTATCAAAACATTGAAAGACAATCCGATTTCAGGTCTTCCAATCCACAAGGACAATGGAAAAGAACTCAAATAGCTAAATCGAAACTCAAAGAAGAAGGTGTAAACACAATGGACACTATCAGCCACACTCTTCCTCAGATTGGCTTGCACAACGTACAACTAGCATCGTTTTGTCTATGGCTCCCACTTATTTTTTTTGAATCAAAGATACTCGAGCGTACTGTCCAGAAGCAGCAAAAACATTTTTACGGCTCAGAATATGGTATTTCATGCAGTAACAAGGGAGTTTCCGTATGAATCTCTTTCTGGGGAAACTTCTTTACATTTACAGCACATTCGCACTTTGGCTGCGTTGCTCCGTATTAACCTTAAAATTTTCTGCCCGGGCATCAAAACTAGGATACATACAGAATAATGACGGAAACTAACGGAAAAGTTTTAAAATCAATATATAATTTCTTTTGGTTCGATTCTCCGGCTTCGAAAAGCCATTCAATGAAAACAGCGTTGATTCGAGTAATAAATTTATGAGTGCAAAAATAGCTATTCTGAAGATGGCAATTATTTCACTATCTCTGATAGTTATGACATCGAAAAAACATCACCCAGCGATAAGGATGAAGAAAAGTCCGTTGAAATATGCTACCAAACGTTCCCGTTCAAAGTCCTACCGGCACTCTAAATAGTGTACCTGATCCGGGTGATGGTTCGCGGAGTGAAAAGGGGCGTTCTACCTGTATAATCATTTACAATCGTGTATGATTCACAAAAATTTCTACCTAACCTACCATTTTATCAGTTAAACCAAGTGGTAAAAATGGACTTGAATCTCCAGCGAGATCTCAATGGCCAGATGCAATGAATGAATAATTATAAGCACTGCACAATGCAGATACGTGGGCAAGCTGTGGCAAAGTACCTCCATATGCGGATTTGATTAACTATTGATGATACTGTAGCATGAAAAACGATTTTGGTTATCCAAAATGTTTTGAATGGGGCTTGGGAGCTCTTAGCAACCTCCAGAGTCGAAGCAACGTTTCTAAATGCACCTTTTGCTTCTATGTAGATCATGTGCCTCCACTTGAACCTATATTTCATATTTCGCTGGAAAAAAGGTCATCTGGGCTTGAAGTTAGCATTTTCGCACGTATATGTCCAATCAAAGTTAAAGGTCTGGATTAAACTACCGATTATAACTGGAGTTCATGGCGCTGATGGCTCCATTGTATATCTGATAAATTCCTCTCATGCCATATAACTGGCGCCTGAACTGTGTTAAAAATGCTAACGTAACTACCTTAAACTTATTAGATTGAAGCAGTGGTGTTCACCTGAATGCCTCCTTATTTTGATACGCAAGGGAATACAACACACTTACATTCATCATCTTAGATGAATTTGTATTATTTTCAAAACATTATATAATTGAATGATTAGTTACTGATTGAAGCCAAAATTTAAAGTTACTGATTTTGGTACGTGCAACTTCATCCTTGGTTTGAAGATCACGAAAAATCAAAAGGTCTTAGTCTGCCACAGTCATCATTTCCTGAAAAAGTAACATCTGATACAGAAACTGGGGAAAAGAAACCGGTAAAAACTCCTCTACTTCTTGGAAAATCTTTTGCCAATCAGAAGAGGAGGATTCAATGAAAAAGGATCCTTTAAGGCGCTTTGGTAGTCTTATCTACTTATCAAAATCGTAGCAGACCATGAATATCTCTACCTCAGCGTCAATTTTAGCAAATTTTGTAACTATTCAATCTCCTTGTCACTGGAAATTTTGAAAAGCATTGTACGCTATCAGAAAAGGTACTACTGCTCATGTTGTTCTATAACAGAAAACGGACACAGTAGATGTCATGGCTTACTGGGAAGCTGATTTGGTACATTACAGAGCAAACGTCGCTCACTGACTGGATAAAGTATCTGGTCAATGATATCTCTATTGTGTGAAGTCTAAACTTCAGATAATTTACTGCAATATCATCGCCTGAACCTGAACATAACTCATTTTCGGCATGCATCGAGGAATAGTTTGGATTAGATCAGGTATAAATGAGCCGGGTGCTTGCAAAAACATCCAACTGTATTCCAAGATTAACGTGGCCTAGTACCATGAATAAACGAGACTCGTGGCTTGCGGAAAGTAAAACACGTCGCCATTAAGCTTCAAATGTTCAATACTCTGTAGAGAAAAAGTAAATGGAAGTTTAATAAATACCTGTTACGCACAACAAAGCCGACTCACTTACAAAAATATTAGATTTAACACATTTAAACGGCAATGAGAATGGTTTTTTTGTTTTAATTCCTGAGTAGACTCACTAGAAGGGGCTGTCGAGTAATCTCATGTCAACTAATTATATTCGTAGCTTAACCATCAGGTAATACAGCCTTTCCCTCCACCACGTGTTAGAAGTGGCTGCATTCACTATTGTTTATGATCTTTATATCATTAAATTTAGTGCATTTGTTAGTGCTAAAGATCACGACCAAATTACTAGTGTAGTGGAAAGTATGGCCTAGGAAGCATTGCAGATGGTTTTAAGCGGTAAACTGAAGGTATTTATTTTACGGCAGAATTTCCTCCCCGCTACAGTTATCTATTCACTAACATTCCTTTATTTTTCCCACCACTTAATTTTTCCTTTACACGAAAAATTTACATTTCTTTATACACATTATTTTCTCATTTCTCTTCGATTACGCAATTGCCTTCTCCTTTCACAGTTTATCTCCTAGCTATCTCTTTTTTTTGTATTTTTCGCCCCTAAGTATCTTTTTTCGTTTCAGTATTTCTACAAGTAGTTTTCGCCATAAATCACCCTTTAAAGGAGATTTCACTAATTTCACTACAGGACTAATTTACGCCTATTTTCAGCCTTTTTTGATTCCGCGGGCCTATTAATATGAGATCTCTGCCGCTTTGTAAACCCTTCGGTTGCGGCTTAAAATTTCTGCACGTCACTGAAACAGTAAAGCCTTGACAATTTAGACTCCCTTGGCAGCCCATCATGCACGGACTACGCCGTTCTTGCCCCATTTATAAATAATTTTATCCTCGCCCCACCACCGTCTCCCCTTTATTCTCCTTCGGGTCAAACGATGTAGAGGGATACCCCGCCACCGAACAAGAAATGACTGAATAATCTCGTTATCGCCACTTGGTTAATATCTAAGCACAGCACACGGTGAAGGGGACTCCGAAGAGGGAGACGGTGTGACAGGGGAGTGATTGAGGGTGGTTGCCCACGGCACTAGTGTAGGGGATGGAAGAAAAGGAGGCCGACGGCCAGTCCGGGAGAAAGGAACGGAAGGTGATGTCTCCGAGGATAAATAGAGGGATGGAGAGCTGGCCACATTGGAGGGGAAGGACTGAATTGATTGGACCAAGTGGTTTTTGTCATGGACCCGGCTGGAGGGGCTTCAGTGGCCCGTATTGGTTACAAGGAGGTTACGCAATTATGGGCGTTCCACGGTTGTGTGTGGGGATAAATAACTACTTGTAATGTATTTAGAGAAGTGCTAGCTTCTGACCTGAAGGAAGAATATTTTGAGGGGTAGATTCATTTAGTCTCTCTCAAATATCTTATTTAAAACTTTTTGCGCTCGCATGAGGTCTTTTTCTACTGTCTTTGGTTCCTGTATTAGTTTCATCGAGATTTTAGTCGGAAACTATAATTTCTTCCTCCATGAGACAGGAAGCAAGTTTGGATTCAATTAGAACCAAAACCTTCAATCAGTTCGCTAGCCTCCAAGTGAGTAGTAGGGCTTGCCCTTTTAGAGTTGCTTCCTAAAACAGGCACTCACCTTTCAAGTCCACTCCGCTCAATCGTCCGTTAACGACTAATCTATCCCTTTAGTCGCTCGCAACGACTACCACCACGGTAGTCAGAGGTTCCCTTTCCGTTTGGCCATCTTTACCCTATCAGATTCCATCTTCCAGCACACAAATATGATCCTTTGTCCTTTTTCTGAACTAAACAAGTGCAACCATCAACAAAAACTGTTGAGATCTTCCTACTGCTTCCACTTACGCTGCCAAACGTCGTAGATCCACTCCTCGAACGGAGCTCCAAGGCTTCGTTACGCGGTTTGTCCTCTGTTTTCACGGGATAAATGCCCATCAAATTCTCAACGCGACGATTTTCTGAGTAGTTTCTCTGTAGTCTCCCTTATTACCGAAATCCATGAGCAGATAAGGATTGGGCCAAATGGTTCGAATGTGGATGATTGAATCTTGGAATTGATGAATTCAATACTAGTATCTTCAGCAGAGTCAGCAGCAGAAGCAGCAGAAATTTTAGAACCACCAACAGCGTATTAGAAGCAGTAGCAGCAGTTCTCGAAGCAGCAGCAGTTTTGCAAGCAGAAGCAGCAGTTCTGGAAGCAGCAGAAGAAAGTGGTTTCAAGCCCACCCAATTTACGAGCATAGAATGCTCCTGTGGTTGAAATCCAACACTTGATAGCATCAGCAGCAGAAACGCGCTCCGAAAGGAAGCAGCAACGCGAAAATTTAGTATCCAAGAAAGGCAATTGAAAGCCACCTATTTAAGCAGCAGCAGCCCGTGAACTATAAATACTGAAATTTTGTTCTTCCGAGGGGGCGTGTTGGAATGTTCGTACATACAGGGGAAGAGATGGCCTTTTATTCGTACGTACAGTTGCTCAAGGAAGGGCCAATTTTATACAGCCCAGTCAGGAGCTATTTTATTATTGACCAGAACATTCCTGGAGATCACCTCCGGACAAGAGGATGGTGGCCAGTCGGAACGCTCACTACCTCTCAGGTTCCTAAACTCTCTAGCAGCCCTCGACAATCTTTCTCTATATAAAGGACACTCCAGGCGTCGTTCTGACTGACCGAGCAACAACAACAAACCCAACCAATTCCAACTTTCTACACCTAGTACAGTATTCTGTACGGGGGGTAATCTTTGGTGATTTGCTGATTAGAAATGTAGGGCTATTTTCCGAGACTAGGGGGGCAAGTCTATGTATTGAAGAGTCTGAAAGGAGGCATAGTCAGGCCGTACGATCTCACAAGGCTGCTGTGAGGCCAACCATAAGACATGCTGCATTGGGCGAAACCGTGACCAAAAAGTGTGGATTATGTACTAGACAATGGATACTGATTTGCTACTGAGCTATAAAAGGATTTTCCGCTCTTAGTTTACGACCTATTTCGTAAATGCACTCGTTACTGAAGTTTGCAGTCGCGCTCCGTCCTCGATTGCACTGGCATGTCTAGTCTTACAGGTTTCTCCTTTTTGTTGCCAATATTCGAGATGAGCGTATGAAGGCCGTGCTTCTGCACTTTTTCCCAAAAATCCTCAAATTCTTCGAACGAGATACACATAGAATTGTCCGTATCAACCGCTTTGAATAACGCCCCTACTTTATCGGGGTCATTAACTGACGGCGCATATATGCTCATGAAACTCACGAATTCGGCGTATCCAAGTGCCCCGTTCTTGTCATTGTCGAAACTTTCAAACAAAACTTTCGGGTCTGTTTTGCGAAGCATGTCCAAAACACGCATCATTGTTGGACGCTTTCTTGGATTCCCATCCCAGCACATCTCCATTATTCTCTTCAATCTTGGGTCTATATGAGATACATGGGACATTTCCGGGCGAAGGTTGTTGGAAACCCGGATTAGAAAATCGATTTCTGTCGTTGAAGGCGGCAGGTCATGCAGATAAAGGTAGTTTACCGGAGAATACCTCCCACATAATTATTCCAAACGCGTACACATCTGTTCGATCACTCCATTCATACCTTTTGAACATTTCAGGTGCCATCCACAGAAAAGTTCCTCTTCCGGATTGAGATTGCTGAGCATGGTAAGTTTCTAATATTGTAGAAGCTGAACCGCATAATGCAGTACCTCTCCGGAGTGTCGGTATTTTTATAGTTCTTTTACCTGTACCATTCCTTTCGAAAACCGCACTTAAACCCAAGTCAATAATAACTGGATTTCTATCGGTTCGGAGCATAACGTTTCCTGATTTCATGTCCAGATGGGCAATACTATTTTTGTGTAGATGGTAAAGACCCTCAGCAATTCCAATTACTACCTGTAATGCCTCTTCGACTGGGAGCCGCGGATTATCCCTCAAGAAATCACCTAGATCTTGACCCTCCACAAACTCCATGGCGATAGCAGGCTTCGGTTTCTCGAAGAAATCTAGCACTGTAACGACATTGGGGTGATACGACATCTTGAGAAGCCTTTTACTTCATTTTTGAAAGCTTCTTGTTCTTTTGTAGTAGTGTTGAGGTATACTTTAACAGCAACTCTTTCCGTATCTCGTCTCCCTTCGTAAACTTGAGCTTGACCACCTTCTTTAAGAGGCCTGATGTAAGTTATTCCACGGTAAGAGCCCTCCGTTTCAGTTTCCGGGAGTTTGTCTGAATCGGAAATGTTTTCACTTTTTTCGTCAAGTAATTGGGGGCCTTCCTTTTACAGCGTCAATAACGAAGTCCGGGAGAGGAATCGAGTACCAACCGTGGTCGGGAGCACCGAAACATGATACTGTTGTTGGTCTTGTTTAAAGTCGATATCTACGTGATTGAATTTTTGTTTTAGTTTAGAGGTATGAACCATGAAACGATGCGGGGTGACTACATCCCCTGTTTTCGAGCATTACTACACAACTTTCGAAAGCCTGAGATTCCAGTACGGTCATGAACATGTCCTTCATGTGCAACATAATAGTAATCATGAATGTGGTACCACCCTTAGTCTTAGATTGGAGTATAATGTTACCATGTTCACTGAAATGTATACCAGTAGATATTATCGTGTGGCGACTGGAATCTCGCAGAGACGATATCCCTGGTGTGACGATTGCAAATGTGAAATTTGGAAGTGATATTGGACACTCTACATTTCCTAGGGTTCCCGACAGTTTTGAGATAGGACTGAAATATATCAGCGTTTATTTCCGTACCGCGCATGGCCATATGCATCGTTGTTGATAAGCACGGCACTGCTTCCAACCCAAATTCTTTCTGTCATTTAGGACAACGCATACGCAGAAATGCTGATTGTCCGCTGTGTGAAAAGCATAACGTAGGTCACCATCTTTGTCGAAACTGAGTCGAACCCGAACAATACAATTTGATGGAGGCTTTCGATCCAATTTCCCAGCGAAAAAAAGCTGCTCCCGTTTAACAACAGATATTTCTCTCCTGTTCATTGAGCATAGATGGCCTTTGAAACAGCAAATAAAATGAAAGAAACCTTGGTATTCCGAACGACTTAAAGTATGGAGAAATAAGCGATTTGCGATCGTTTTGGGGAAGATGAGGAAAGTATCAAACCGAAAGAATTTCCAGTTTGGATGGCTCATCTCCGCTTCTTATCAACAGAATTTTTCGAAGCCATTGTACGGAACGCTCTTTGGGTTTAATGGTTTTCTGAATTCCATGATTCGCTGTTTAAAATTGTTCCTGGCCAGTGCTCCGCCTAATTGTAACGGGACTTTACCTTCATAATGAATTGAACAACAAGTAAGTCCCGTGAGATCTACAGTTTGTGCTGCATTTGGTTCTGCTTTCGGTCCTAGGCATGTTTTGCTTATCAACTGCTTGATTGTCCTAAGAGCAGGAGAATTTCGCAAAAAATGCATTCACATTCCGTACGGCAAAATAACGCTACAGCATAGAAATTTATTCTGTGATGACGAGCAAAGTTTACTGTTTTGAAGTCAGTATTCTAAACTTTGGTTAATATCTAACCGGATGCATTTCCGATTAGTTCCTCTCTCATCCCCCTTCGCATGTTAGTTTCTCTGTAATCCCCCTCAGCATGTTCTCCCCATTCTTTTTCCAAATTCCGTAAAGATTACACACACAATATCTAAATCGTGAAACACGTTTGCGACAATATCAGTACCGTAAAAGCATGTTAATGCGTACATGTTTGGCCTGCTTCTTCATCCCATAAAATCTCTTGCAATTTTCCGTAGTTGGATGGTAACAGGTTTATTTGCTGTCAGAGATATGTGGGCCGCGTTCCGAAGCCAACTGGACTACCTCAAACAAGAATTTCCTTGCAGAAGAAAGGATCTGTCATCCACCACTACTAAGAGGGACGTTTGGTTGTTTTACTCTTGGAAGGTATATCCGATCTATCCCATGGTTTTCCAGACAACCATAATCGACTCAAAAAGGGTATACCGACACCGTAATGGGGAAGGAACTACGCTCCCTAAAATGCTACCTTTAGGCCATCCATCAAGCAGGCCGCATTGGACATGACGGCTGCTGCAGCGTGCCTTTGCATCAAAACCCCCCGAACCTTTCCGTACGTCTCCAGTGCCCTCACAGCCACGTTCCTTGCCACGTCATTTAACACTGCACATGCATCCGGGCCAACCTCCAAGAGTGGAGATTGGCACAGGCACGAGCCTACCTCTGGTGGGGGTCGCGATAAAGGATTGATATCTTCTCTGCTTTGCATTTCGCGCTGCATTCAGAGAGGACATCGGGTTGAAGGCCCTCACTCTTCTGTTGGAGGGAGCGAGGGGATTCACGAAAGTGACATCAAAAAAGTCGGTCCCTCCGCTGCTTCCCATTGCCTGGATGTCTGGTCTCGTGCGGTGGAGACCATGGCGTGGCTCTACAACAGGATGACGAGCAGCTCTTGCCAGGTCTTTCGCGAGAAGGGTTACTTGGCGATCGTGTTGGTTGATCCGTTGGGCTCCATGCAAGCAGTGCATCAGATGATCGCCATGTACATCGAGTGTGTCCGGGCAATTCCTTCCCGGGCATGGCGTGCCAGGCTGAAAAAGTGGGACTTGACAGTAGTATTGAAGCCACACCGAGAATTCTCGAGGGTCAATGCTTGTCTGTAGTCCGGGGCATGGGGGACAATACACCATTCCTTGGCTCCCGGGAGGGCCATAGACGCGCGAAACGCCTGCCTCCTCGAATCCTCAAGAGGAATTCGTTCTTGCACTGCTTCATGGATTGCGTCCGTCAGCGTCTTTTGCGATGGTGTTTTTTGGGAGCAAATTACACTAAACGGGATAATCCTAGACTGCAGGCAAGAGGTCGACCACCTCCGATGGGCATCTGCAGCTGCTTCGTATGTTCCTAGCTCCTTAATAGGCGTTGGGAGCAAGGTCTTGCAAAGCTTGCTAGATGATGAGCTAGAAGCCAAGAACGCCGCAGCCGCGATGTTCTTCGCGGAGGTGAGTCCGATCCCAAGAGATGGTTTTTTCTTGTCCTTTGGTGTGACCGGCAGCTGGAGTTCTCGGAATACTTCCGAATCCAGTACTCCCCCTGCCAATTTTCGAACACAGTCCTCCATCATCCTGTTGAACTCTTCCGCTCCTTCTCCAGTGCAAGACGGGGGTACTACCCGCAACAAATAGCCTACTTTGCAAACGCCAAAACAGTTACGCAGTATTGATCCAAGTCGATGCTCACAATGCTTTCAATAGCATTTCTCGACAACGCATTCTTGATGCCGTTCTGGACTTTGCACCTGGCATCGCGCGATGGGTTCACTACTGCTATGGGGATACCTCTTTTCTCTCATTCGGTTCATTCTCCATACTAAGCGCCGATGGCACTCAACAGGGGACCCGTTGGGAGCTTTGCTTTTCGCTCTCGCTCTCTATCCGCTCGTTCTCAGTTCCAGGAGCAATTCCGGCCCCCGCTCAACGCTTGGTATGCAGACGATAGGAAATTGGTCGTTCCCCGTTCGCAGGCCCTCCGGAAATTGCAATTCTTCCAGAGTCAGGGACAAGCCATCGGGTTCGCACTGAATATGACCAAAACCCACGTCTACGGCCTCTCCTATAATCCTTCTCCCCTCACTCTTCCCTGCCCCTTCTCCACGCCCGATGGCTTTACCGTTCTCGGCTCTCCATTGGTTCCGATTCCTTCGTCAGCGCCGCATTCGACACCCGTCAAGCTACAGTCGATCGCATCTTTTCCTGTCTTCAGTCCTTCGATGACGCCCAGATGGTCTACCATCTGCACCGTTTCTGTGCGAGCGCCTGTAGGGTTATTTATCAGCTGCGGACTCTCTCCCCCCACCAATCGACGGCTTTGGCCGTCAGCTTCGACCGGAAGCAGCGGGAGGCGTTTGCACAGATTCATGGTCCTTGCACCGACTCCGAATGGGAACAAGCCTGCCTTCCTATTTCCTACGGTGGTCCGGCATTCCTCTCGCTTCTTCAATCCCTGAGTCCGCTTATGCGGCTTCGATGATTGATGTTTTCAGCCGTTTCTCAGATCTGCTCTCGTTCTCGGGAGACCTACACCTGGAGGAAGTGCCTCGGGCCGCGATCTCTTATTATCTACCCGTTATCCAGATCTTTCGGCTTCCCTGTCGCCCACTTCTCTGTTTCAGCGATGTCAAACGCCGGTCCCCGGCGAACGGCTCCAGTCTTCTATCTCGTCTGAGCTTCACAGTTTGACGTTTAATCGGATCTTCCGTTCATCCTCTGACCACGACAGATATCGCCTCATGTCCGTCCGTGAGTCGTCCTCCTGTTCCGCGTTCTCAACTTTACCGCACCCTCACCGCGGCACCTATCTGTCCTCGCAAGCCTGGATAGTGGCTGTCTCGCTACGCCTCGGCCGCGCGATTTTCTCTGGTCATGATCGATGTCCGGTATGCGCTCTCCGTTTCAACGACATCGCCCCGTTGCTCGATCCCCTGGGCAAACATGCCCTCACCTGTAAGTACGACGATGGGCAGACGGGTCGCCACAAATTCTTGCGTAACGCTCTCCATCGTTACTGTAAGGAGCTTGGAATTTCTGCTCTCTTGAACATCTGCTTCCTCCCCTTCCCCTTCGTCGTCCCTCCCTCGCCCGCCCTTCGCATAGAACGTTTTCTCCTTGGTGCATATGGCCTCGACCCGAAGGATATCGCTTTGGATGTCACAGTGGCCATCCACAGGTCACTTCTCGCGTTTCCCATTGTGCCCTATCTGGCGGCGCAGCTGTCTAAATGGCTGAACGTGCGAAACACACGCACTACGGTCTAGTCTGCCACACGAACGATATACGCCTTCTTCCTGTTGGTATAGATGTTTGGGTGCCCTTGGGACCGAGGGTGCAACTTTCTTCCGGCGCCTTTCTACGTTTGCTGCTGCCCGTCGAGGCACCACTCCCCAATGGGAACTGCACCTCCTAATCATGCGCTTTGTGCTTGCATGGGTTGCAAGCGCGTCAAGTTCTGACCAGATGCATTTCCGATTAGTTCCTCTCTCATCCCCTTCGCATGTCAGTTTCTCTGTAATCCCCCTCAGCATGTTCTCCCACATGCTTTTTCCAAAATCCGTAAAGATTACACACACGCAGTAGCTGGAATGCCACTTGCCTATTCTCAAGGTCAGCAATGGCCTCGAGGAATGGTCTGAGGGATGAGACATGGTTCGTAAAGGACCGTGTGGTGTATTCCTTAGTACCAACGGGCGTTCAGGACGGAAGTACCCTCGCTGTACTCTTGCTTAATCCCGTCTGGGTAGAGACTCTGTGCTGACCCTGGAGGGGCTGTAGGCCACCAGACGGTGCACTTCGGTAGCGACAAGTGCAGTCCTCGGCTTTCAGCATCCACGGAGCGAAGTACTTCGATGGCTTTGACGAGTTGGTCGTGGCGCCCGATAATGTACCCGTCATCGTGGTACCACAGTTGAAGTAACAACTTTGCCAAGTCTCTGTTCTCCCTTCTTCTGAACTAAAGAGTTCTTGTATTTTGAGGATAACAGGGTGCAGCACCAGGTCGAAGAGGAGGCCTCCAAGATTGTCTCCCTGTTGGGTCCGCAGACGCTTCTTATGTGTGACTACCTATCCACAGGAATGCGGGCTCGTGTGCATAGCATTATGAGACCCAAGGCTGTAACTCTGGGAATAGCTGTCTCACCGCGGTCAGAAAAGCGGGTCTGCTGCACATATTAAGAACGTTCTTGAGATCGACAGTCAATAACCCATATGCTGGGTTATTGCCGTACTCCTGAACGACTCGTCGGATTCCGTGCACGACTGTCTCGGTACCCGACTTTGTGGCGATACCCACTTGGAGAGGTTGGAGGTAGTCTGCCGCCTTCTCGGACACTCGCTTCATTAAGCAACTAATGACTAACCTCCGCAGCGTCTCCCAACGGCGATTGGCCTGGGCGACATGTCCTTCTTCGCCAACGGGTAAGTGGAGCACTGGCGATCCAAGGAGCGAGAACGGCTGGTGCTTTTCCAGTTGCTAGAACAGTAACAAGTCTCGTAAGAGCTGCCAAAAAGCCTGAATTCCCCGATGAGAATGGACATCTTAGCAATTCTACCAGGTGGCAAGGCTTTAAACCTGAGCCTCCGGGAGGATCCTTGTTTAAAAGCCCTAATAGCGTCAAGGATTTCATCTTCAGTGATCGGTCGGAAACTGTAGTTGGTAGAAGATGTTCTGCTGACTAGAGTAGTTTCATCGGGGGCCTCCTGGGGATGTTTATCGATAAAGGCATCGATGGCATCACTGGTAGCTGGTAGAACGCCTAGCGAGCGCAAAGCTTGTGCAGCCTTTCCGTACGCACCTTCTTTGGCCACTATTGTCGCCCTTTTTAAATTGACCTGTTGCTGGTCCGAAGTGGAACGAGCTCGTGCCGTGCGGTGTTTGGGCTGGTCGTGTGCATGTGCCCATAGTGTTCTGAACTGCCCGCGTTCCATAAATCTATTCTTTCTCTGTTTTTGTCCGTAATAGAGTGCCACCGGTATTCATTGGAGCAGGAATCTTACGAGTGTATGTTCGTAAGCGTAACTGCTGGGAACAGAAATATTTTTGTGAGCGCCTGAGTTGCTCGTGATTATCAGCAAGACAAGCGTTCACTGCATCGTCCATCGACTTTGCATACGTCTCTGCTAAACAACAGCGGAACTTTGTCGGTATATGCGACATGCCTGGGGTGTGGGTTGTGAAGAACTCTTTTAGAGATGGCAGAGACTGTTCACTAAGATCGGGGGTTTGAGACGCGATGTTGGGCTCTGGTTTGGAGGTACGGGAGCTGGTCATCTGAAACCGGTACCGGTGTAATGAGGTCGACCTCCTCCAAAGGTATGTGCTCCAGGACAACCTGATCCATACCAGCGATTAAAAACTGTAGTTGAACGAACAAAAAGAAGTGTATATGGAAGAGAGCTGAAAGGGCTACAAGCAAGTATGGAAGAAGCAGGGTCTACCACTGATGCTCGATGACCAGCTCAGGAAAAAGGCTTCTTGGGTCTGGAATTGACTCGCAACTTCCTATTACTCGGAGCTTGACCTGAATTGTCTGCCAACTTGCTTGACCTCTCCATGAGAGAGCAGTTTACTCAGTTTATATAGACTTTTCGCTACCACTAAAGTCTAAACAAAACTACACAAGATACCAGAAAATTCATAAACAAACTTTGTGTGGATGATATACTCCAAACAAAAGATACTCAAAAAACTAACAATCAATGAGGTCCTCTTATTTTCAATTCTCTAACTCATATCCAAAAAACTCCTCCAAAATATCCATGCTGCCCAAGCAGTCCCCAAAAATATCTGCGAACGACTCATAGCTCTCTATTTCCTCCTGGGAGATATCTAAACTACTAAAGATATCTACATCCGGTTCCAGCGTCGTCACCACTTGTTTCATACTCTCCAGTCCAGGCCCCACCACTAGGAGAGGTAGTACAGTAAACTAAAGGCCTGTAGATGACGGCGAAAAAAAGCCGTTCCCATCAGCACGCGTCAAACACCCCTCCGCACTTAGGTCAAACCTCTCGTCTCGTCCTCAATGCTCTTGTTGTTCTTGTGGAAGTTCTATACATTCACCATGGAGAGTATAGGGTTCACTGAAAAGATATGGTAGTAGCTCATTTCCAATACGATGAAAGAGTGTGTACCGTGCTATGACCGGCTCATCTCCTTGGTCAAGAGTTTCGTAGATCCGGCGTATGGTTTCATAGTGTCCTCTAATGAGCTCCTCCCGTTTCACTTCTTCAAACCTTCCAAATGTAAGGTAGTAAACGTAGTATGCAAACTTTTCTGGCAACGGGTCCTGAAACGGTTATCTGAATGAGAAAAAACTCGCAACATAAGGACTGAGTCCTCACGAGTAAGGTGCGCCCCGTAAATGGTCTGGAAGCACACGCAAATACTAATGGCAAAAAAGGGAATTACTTCTGCTTCTCGAGGGTCCTCTGTCATTTCGCGAAGCCAACGTCTAATTGGTAGCCGTCCAATAATTAAGGATGCCTAGTTTCCCCCTGGGAGACTAGGCGGTGTTTGAGGTGATCTTCTTGGCGATCTTCCTCGCTGCTCCCGACGCCTTGCCCTCTTTGATGATCCGCCCCGATCACTTGATAATCCTGCTCGTATCATCATGAAGGTCTGGGAGGATCTTGGTCTTCAGCTGAGGTTGTGTTCCTGAGCGTAGAAACGTAAGATTCCAATAGAGGATACGGGACCAGTCTATATTCCATATCAGGGGACAAGCTGTAACCTCTCAGTCGCACATCTTGGTTGCTTTTGAGAAATACGTAAATTGGACGGATAATGTTCAGATATGTTTGCGACAAGTCTCCGATAGCTACTATTCCATACCTTCCTATGGAGTAATGATATATGACTTCCACACAACTCTGGACCTGCTTCTGTGAACCTTCCGTTTTGGAATGAGAATAGAACTCTTATTAATAGTCGGAAATCTTCTTCAGGTAGCAATGGTTCGTTCAACGTACGAAAACATAGGCATATATTAATGTAGAAATGGATGATTACGTGGAGTTCGTAGTAGTCCCGTAATCGAGATGATCCATTCCCAGGCCCTTTTCCTCCCATAGGAATCATTCTATAGTTAAAGATGAGTATGCCCCGTGGTTGCGCATAGTCCTGTGTGAGAAGGAATTATTCAGGCCTCTGATGGTGAGGGACCAGACGACGTGCATGGATGGCCCTCTTTGATCTCTTCCCTGAGCTTGAACAGAGCTGATAGTGCGGGTGTCTTTCCTCCGTGACGATGCAAGGGTTCGAGTACTTGTTTGGAAGGCCGGCACTTCACAGCCTGCTGTATTGCTTTTCCATGTACTACAAGTACTTTAGAGCCAACTGGAAAAGCTTGGACTGGAGGCTCTGCATCCTTTTTTCTTGTCTGTGTTAGCGCGCGGTGTGATCTCCAGCCTTCGGTGGCCAGTAGTTCAACTTCTCTACTCTCTTCATCGATAATATTTGTTCCATGTCTCTTTAAATTCTACGAGCCCTTCCGTACATTAGCTCGAATGCGAGCGTCCATTCTTCCTCTTCTTCGACGATAGCCGTATAACACTTTTGGTAAGGCATCTTCCCACTGGATTTCATTCTCCGACATAGTTTTCGATATTGCTCGTTTGATGGTTCCAACCATCCTCTCCGCTTTCCCGTTGGATATAGGAGCGTATGCGAGAACGGTCTTCAGCTGAATCCCTTTCTCTTCCAAAAAACGAAGCAGTGAAGTTGCAGTAAAACAAAGGGCGTTATCCGAGATGATCCTTTTTGGAAGACCAAACGGTTCAATTATTTCTTTTTCGATGAATCTCAGTACCACCTCAGCATTGCCTCCTCAACTGCAACTGCTATTGGCCATCCAGTAAGATGTTCCACCCCTATAAGGAGATATTTGTTTCCGGAAGAAGTTTCCTTGAACGGGCGCCCGCGAAGTCAATTGAGAAGGTTTTCAAAGAGGCCAGAAACTGGAAAACCTTAGACTTGTCTTATAATTTCGTATCGGCGTGTGAATTTCTGACAGTTGTCGCAGCTTTTTCACCGAAATTATAGACGTCCTTATGGATACTGGGCCACCAGAATCTCCGTAATGAATTTTTGGTTGTTTCGAGATCCCAATGCCCTAACTCATCATGAAAAGTCCTCAAGATCTTCATTTTTCTTTCAAAGGGGCCACTAGTCGAGGACCGGCTTTGTGTGTCGGAAGAGTTTCCCATTCACAATGTAAAAGCCTTTTGATTCCTGCGTACCCAATTTCTGTGTTCAGATCAACCTTTCTCATTTCTAGTCCATCAAGGAATTTAATTAGTCCGTGAATATTAGCTTCGTACTCTTTTCGTTCGGCACTTGAACCTCGGCAACTCCGACGATGTCTCGGAAGCTTTTTCATTTGGAATCAGTGGATCCCTCAAGCGGGATAGGTAATCGGCAGGCTGATTATTGCGTCCGGGCCTATACACAATTTCAAACCGATATTCTGCGAAAATGTCGAGCCATCGGGCCAAGCGGTGATGTACATCTTTCTTTTGGAATGCTGTCTTAAGTGCCTGGTGATCAGTTATCAAGACAAATTTCTCGAGTGATAAAAGGTACACGCGAAACTTTTTCAGTGCGAAGACAACAGCGAGCGCTTCTTTTTCGCAGACTGAGTATCTCCTTTCCGCATCATTCAGAGTGCGACTTGCGAATTGAACGGGTGTAGTCTTCCGTTTTCATCTTTTTGGGACAAAACGGCACCCAAAGACCGTTCTGAGGCATCTGTCTCCACAAAAATGGTCTCTTGAAATCTGGATACATGAGCACTGGGGGACACATAGCTTATCTTTAAGCTCCTCAAATGCAGTTTGCATTTCCTTGTTCCAAAAATTTTCCGTTCTTTGTAGTGCTGGCATGTAACGGTGCTGCAGTCTTGGCGAAATCTTTGATAAATCTCTGTAATATGAGGCCAGTCCTAAGAAGCTTCGAACCTCCGTCTTTGAAGCGGGCCTTGGTGCCAACTTGATTTTTTTCGTTTTCTCTGGATCCACTTTAATTCCCTCTTGATCGACGATATGACCGAGTAATTGGATAGACGTTTTCGCAAAGAAGCATTTGCTTAACTTAATTTTCAGGCTGTACGCAGCTATTCTCTCCACCACAGTCTTGACATGCGATATGTGCTGATCCAAGGTTTTTGAGAATATCACATCATCGATATAAACTCTTGCAAATGGAAGTCCTTTCAAAACCTCGTTCATCATTCTTTGGAATGTAGCTGGGGCATTCATGAGACCAAAAGGCATCACTTCGAACCTGAATGTACCGGCTTTGCTGGTAAAAGTTGTTTTTTCCTTACATTTTTCATCCAATGGAATCTGCCAATAACCAGTGTAAAGATCAATTGAGGTGAAGTATCTCCCGTCCTTCAAGTCCTCGAGGATTTCCTCCATATTTGGAATCGGAAATCGATCGGGTATCATTCTCTGGTTCAGTTGTCGGTAATCGACGCAAAAGCGAAGTTTTCCATCCTTCTTTGGTGCTCCACAACTGGAAATGACCATGGGGATGAAACTGGCCGAATAATATCATTTTCCAGCATACTTGTAACATTCTCGGAGATAAATTGGTCATATTTTGGCGGTTGACGTCTAGGCCTGTGGTAAATTGGTTGAGTATCGGTAAGTTCAAATGAGTGAGTGACCGGTACACTTGCTTGTCTTAATCGAAACGCTCCATGCAATTACTTCGGAAGATGTTAACATGTCGGATATTTTCATTGAGGCGGGGGCTGGAAGGTGCTGCACTTTTTCTTGAATTTCTGCCATTTGGCGCTGGTCTTCTTCTGACCTCCCTCCAAATTTTGAAGGACCTCTTCCGGCGTGCTCACATCTTCAGATATGGAATCGATATATTCTGTTTTCCTTGCAATTGTAATCTTCTTTCATGCTCCGAATTCCGTCCTTTGATTCGATATTATCGCAAAAAGAAACACATTCAGGTGTCAAACCTACCCTAGAATTCCAGTCTTCATCTGTTTCAAACCCAGAATCATAATCATCCCATGCCATGTTCATTATCCCCCGAGCGTACCCTTTCTCCACTTCCGAAAGTGTTAGTTGGTTCGGAATCTTCGCTGTCATAGCTAGAAGTGAAATCTTCACTGTCCGTTTCTCTTAATCTTCGAGATGTGTGCTTTTGTCGAAATCCAGGGGCATCTTCACGGTTCTGCCGTCAACATTAACTGAAACGATTTGGTTGCCCAAGTCAATGCAGGTCCCTAGTCTTTCCATGGTAGGGCAGCCAATGATTGCATCGAAAGGAGATCAGGCATGACAAGAAAGTCTACATCAACTTTAGAGTCCCCAAAGAACACGGAAACCTTGTCAACAGTGCCCATGCATTTTGAGACGGTTCCATCCGCCACAGTTATTCTTCGAGTAGTTGGAATAATTTCAAGACCTAGATCTGTCACCAAAGTTTCTGAAATAAGGTTTGGAACAGCGCCCGAATCGAAAAGAGCTTGGGTTTCATTCCCAATACTTTGACTGGTACTAGTTTAAGACGTCTTGGTGCTGTCGAGGCCGATTGAAGAAACAGTTTCTTACCCTTAGCGGACTTATTAGACCTGATAATTTTTTTGAGTTCTTTTCTCGCGTCCTCTGCGTCGCCCCTCAAAAGTTGACCAAACGTTATCCCAGTTGGGCTGATGCAAGCTCAGCCACCAAATTGTACTTCTTCACATATTCTAGTACGTCCTTGGGATACCTTAAATTTCTTACTCTTTTTCGTCTTCTTTGGCCGAGTGACTCCCACTCCTGGAACAACTTGATCAGCCTCTTGGTTCGAGGAGGTACAGGTGCTGGGATATGCTCCAGCATTCCATAATCTAGCCTATGTTTCTTCGATAAAATGTTCCCTCCCCATTTCTTTTTGTCACATTGACTTGACTAATCTCTTCAGCGATGGATACATTACCGGCATCCGTCAACATTTGATCCTTTCTGTTTTGTAAGATTTTCGTCTCTGGTCCTGACTCGCTCTGCGTCCGATAGATTTGCTCTTCTGTTATCTTTAGACCAGCAGTTAACTTTCATGATGCCCATATCAACCGCACTTTCCACAACGAGTGTTTCTATGTGGATTATAAGGCCAACTATTTGCAAAGTGTCCAGGCTTTTGACAGTAAGAACAGACTTCTACGGCCTTAGGGGCCCCAGACTGGTTCTTCATAATGGTAAGAGTAAGGCTTTCCAACTGAGAGGTTATCATGTCAAGTCGATTAGCGTATCGGGTCTCCAACCTTTGTTCCAAGTTTTTTACATCGCTTCTGACAGATTCCAATGCTGCTGCACTAGTAGCTGCCTTTGATAATTCTTTTCAGGATGTATAATTGTAACGATGGTGCCCCTAAAATCCCCTAAAGTACACTGACAGTATCCCGCCAGTAACCGTTACCAAGATTTACACTGTACCAAGACATCAGTGCAACTTGTGCACTGTACCCAGACACCGGTGTAAAACACAAGACCCGTACCACCCGTGCCGCGACCGAACCAATCACATAACGCCATTGTGGCGATCTCGCGTGGTTCTCGAAACTTCTCCCACCTCACCAATCAGCAATTACTTTATGTCTTCTTGCCAATTGGACCAATGGAACTTTGCCATGATGTTTACTGCTGTCAACTTCCCGATAGTTTCTACGTGAATCTTCAAAACCTTTTAGTTTCGTGCCTTTAGGGTCGTTCCTCTAGAACACCTTTGAATTTAGCATCGTCTGCCTACAATTTACCCTTTTGTCGTTGAGTACTTTTTCTATATAAACCCTGGTCTGAAGCTCCGGCCTGTTTACCGGGAGCATCAACCATCAGTTCAACCATCGATTACCTCTTGTGCGCCCAAACCCCACAATAATAGACATCGATGTACGGGTTTCTCTCGGTGCCTCACTCAGTGACTGAAACATCTCCGAATTTTTTGACAAATTCTACTATGGTTATCCTTCAGTTCATCAAAAGTGTGAGGGCCCTTGATGAGGAAAATCTGAGAGCCTTTTATCCCCCATTGCCGCCTCATGCAGCATTCCGTACTTGGCTTGGCCGTTGAACCCGGCCTTTTCATAGAGATCACGCAAGTATACCAATGAGCTTAACAAATCGTCGAAGTTGAGCCGGGCCTCTATAGCGTACGAAACATCTCACCTTGTTCTACCTACCTTACCATACTCTTTCACAAGCCACTCACATACCTCACCGAAGTTACGCCCATTCCCGCTAAGAGAACACCCGTCGATAAACTTGCACTTATATTTGTGCTTTGCGCCGCCATGAAGATAGGCGAAGAGACTTGTGCCTTCTCTTCATCGCTCTTCTCACGCATCACAAAATTGACATATGTATAGAGAAACTCCTCAACGTCTTCAGTCTTGCCCACTGTGAACGTTATACGAGCAGCGGTGAGATCCATGATTACAGAAAATAAATCCCCCGAAGTGTTCCTTACTACTGCTCAACTCGAATACCTCGAGTGCAAACCCCCTCCACAAGAGTACCAAATGATAGGGGTAAATCGTTGGGAGAAGAGATACTCAGAACCAATTACCCTGAGAAGGAGGTGTTGCGAGCGACAAAAGTGCTACCGTGGTATAGTTGGACGAACGAAAAGGAGTGGATAGGGAGGTGAGTTGAAAGGGCTACAAGCAGGTATGGAAGGGGCATGGTCTACCACTGATGCTCTGTAACCACCGTAGGAAAAACGTCTCTTGGGTCTGAAGTTGACTCTCAACTTCCTACTACTCGGGAATTGACTTGAAGCTGTCTGCCAACTTGCTTGACCTTTCCATGAGAGAGCAGTTTACTCAGCTTATATAGACTATTGGATACCACTAAAGTCCAAACGAAACTACAACAAGATACCAGAAAATTCATAAACAAACTTTGTGTGGATGATATACTCCAAACAAAAGATACTTAAAAACTAACAATCAATGAGGTCCTCTTATTTTCCATTCTCTAAATCAGATCCAATCAACTCCTCCAAAATATCCATGCTGCCCAAGCAGTCCTCAAAAATATCTGCGAACGGCTCATAGCTCTCCATTCCTCCTGGGAGATATCTAAACTACTAAAGATATCCCCATCCTGTTACAGCGTCGGCACCACTTGTTCCATATTTTACAGTCCCAGTCCTACCATGCCAGCACTTCCCATGCCTCCCTTTCCCTCATTCTTCCTCGTCCTCATCTTTGTTCTCATCCTCCTCATCATCCTCCTCGTCCTCCTCCTCACCATACTCATCATTCTTCTCGTCGTCCTCCTCCTCCTTTTCGATAACCCCGTAGACCAATTCCGGGGCTGCCCACTCCGCAAAGGTCTCCCCAACCCCCTCCTCGACTTCCCACTCCTGCCCCTCAGGTATCTCCTCGGCCTCCTCTTCGACGAACAAGCGACGCACGAATTCGATTACCTTTTTTTTGTATGTCGGCGTAGATAGTCATCACGGTCAGCAGGTCCGAACGGGAGTAGGGAATGGATTTAGGGGACGGGGGTGGCTTTTTTTGGTAATTGGGGCGGAGAGGCGAAGGTTGTTTATTTTGGTTGTAAATGGAGTGGGAGCGATTATGGATGGAGGATAGAGGGTGTGAGGGGGAGGGTAGTTTGTGTAGGGGTTGGTGGATCTCAAAAAGTTGGGAAAAGTGGGTTCAAGTACAACCTTAGAGGCGGACTGGAGTCGGTACTAAAGGGTTAACATCGATATTGCAGTAGCGCATTTGCGTGAAATTTCTACATAAGGAGTGAATTTGATGAAAAAGGCAGATAAAAAAGACAAAAACGTTAATTTCGAGGAGAGGATACAGTATGAAAATATCTAGAGCGGATGGTGGACAAATCTGGAAAGGACGTAAGTGGGAGTCAGAGGCGGAATCGTTGTGAGTTGCTGGATTCACGAGGGGAGGACCATTTTCTGTATTACAGTATGATAGACAGGCGAAAGGTGAAGCGGGTAACGAAATCGTGAAACTCTTGATGTGCATTGGTATGAAAGCATCACCTTTAATTATCAATACTCAGGAGACCGCTAGCGCCATACAGCGCACGGCCTGGGACTACACGGCAGGGGCCAAAATCGGTTGGTTTGGTATTGGTACCACGTCGCCTGGCGGCGTGCTCGGCAAGGTGGCGGAAGAACTTGAAGCACTCGGGAACATTGTGGTTGTCTGGAAAACTAAAGGATAGATTGGATACATCTTCCAAAATCAAAACACCAAATCTTTCCCTCGGGCCCGAGGACACCGAAGATGTCGATGCCTATTGGAATAAGCAAGCTATCGCAAAAGAACGGCAAACTTCCCAGTAGTGTGAATTTTTGGAACTTTCGGCGAGAGCTGCTGCGGCGGCTCCGTAAAAAGACCCCTGGTAGACTCGGACTGCACGAAGAAATCGGAGAGTAACATCCAAGGCCAGATCGCGGTGATCTAGATCGTCAGCTCCTGGAATGCAAACGTAAGCACCAAGCGCTAAAGGCGAAGAAGCATAGGTGTAACTATATGAGAGGGTGTTTTCTAGTAGAGATTTAATGGCTACTTCCTTGCATAAGCTGTGAAAAGCATTGCGGAGTACATTGTGACGGTGGACTGGACCGTCCTCAACGTACTTTCAAGTAATAGCATGCTTATCATCGAATCTAGAAGCGAGGCCACCTCATTAGAAGTCTTGAACAGGCGGGACAGCGTGTGTCGCCAGGAAAGAGAAGCATACCGAAAGGGAGGGATACAGAAACCACACCATGATTGGGAGGAGAGGTACAAATTTCTGACTGGCAGAACAATTCGGACCAGAAGGGTCGATGAAATGCAGAAAGCACGATTATCTGTTCACCGACATTGGGGGCTAGTCTTTTAACCAGTTCATCTTACACATCCCAGTGTTCCTGGTCAACGCTGTCAGGGATGAAATCGCTCTAGGAATCTTTCAATTTATATCAGCCCGTAACTAGCCACTTGGAAGCTTTCCTAAACTCAGAAACAACGAAAGGCACAGAAAAACAGAAATTAATGTTACCATGTTGAGGTTTCCAGTTTCTCGTGAAATACCTCCATGCAATTAAAGGGAGGAAGTGATGGGGTAGTTTACTTTGTCTTTGGACACTTCTAGCTTGGGGAAACAAAAACGGAGTTTGAAGAGAAGGAAAGAAGAAAAACAGAAACGGATCTTTGCCTCCGTGACTCTATGACTAAATCGACTGGTGAAGTCAGCCAATAAGACGGTAGAGGTTTTTACAACCCAAAATTTCCACAGAAAGTGTAGGCTCCATCCATCAGGGCAACAAACTGCTAATTTTCTAATTTGGCAGTAGGTGCATAATTTTGTTTAACAATTTGCACATTGGGCCAAAATTTGCGCTGCCGTTTCAAGCCATTTCACAGTCGTATTAGGCCTTTATATTCTTAGCTACAATGGCCGCTATCCTCGACGGTACTTCTTCATTTGAAGTCAACGCGAATGGTTGGTGGCGTTTGAAACTCTCCCGCTGAGATAAGAACGTTCGTTCGAGCCTTTTCTGCTGCTCGGCAGAGAAATTATGGTTACGATGTGTGGCTGAAGTACCACTCTTTGCTCCCAAAGGCGTAAAAGTTGTGTCCTCCATGTAACAATAAATTATGTACAGTTCTGAGTCTTTAAACTTTCCTGGTTAGGAAGCTTTGGATTCTAAATAGGCGTCCTTCCTTTCTTGAATTTCAATGCTAATAAATTCATACAGAGCAAGAATCTCCCAGCCAATACGTGTGCTTCCTGCTGAACATAGAATCCGCACGAGATTTTTGCGCACTTCCAGAGTATTCTAGAACATCTTGGCCTCCTTTACGCACCTTTTACATTGTAGTTTCTTGAAAGACTTTAGGATATATCAAATGTATCTTCCAACAGTAAAAAGAACCCACATTTCTTCCTTTTGTATGCTAAGGTACACCCATTTCGGTAAATAACCGCCACTGCCTCCAAATTAATAAATCACAATAAATTTGCCTCTTTTGTATGCAAAATCGATTGTTGATCTCGATATACAATACCTTCGACTAGGTAAAGTAAAATATGCCAGAATCAAACATATAAGGTATTTATCACCGCATTTCGAATATGGTCTTGTACAAACTATCCCCATCTCTCTCGCAGTGCGAAGAACCAGCACTGTAAATATTGAGGCAAACATATCAAATCTTCATGAGATTGGGGCACAAAATGATATCTGCCATAGCATCCCATTGTCGCCAATATCTCAAAAAAAATCCACGTGTTATTCGTTAGATTCCGAGACTTTGGTACCCTTATTTAGCACCTGGTTTTGGGAATATATATTCCCTGGTTTTCATACGGTGTTTTTGCATCACAACCCTAGATAGAATGAAAAATATCCATTGCGGAGATCAGCGGACTTGATCCTTCCAAATAGCCCTTCAGGTTCCGGACTAAACCACATTTAATTATTCACGCAGCAGGGGTAGCTGTTCATTAGGAGCATCTAGAGTCCGAGGAAGTATAAATACTTTTTATATAGTTTATAACTCTCTGGGAAGGCCCAGTTGGTATCATTAAAGTCAATATCAGCCAAGTAGTATGTATCCAAGTTAGAGATTAATTAGGTCAACACTTGTCCAAGTAGTGTACATTTCCTGCCAAAATTTCAGGTTCAAGAGGGGGGATTCAATAAAGAGAACGATTTGGTGAAGTCTCTGAACAAGTCTTACCACCTTATGTAGCTCTTTCCTTCCCTCATCAACTTCATTATGTTCTTATGTACAACCTGGATCGTTACCTACCTAAACATACCCAATATAACAAATAACGAGAACCGCGAAAGAAGAAGAGAATATCGTTAGCCACAAGCCATCACCATATACTTCGTAGCGTTTGTACCACTTGACGGTTACAAAACCTAAGCCACAAACGCAAGGGACCAAGTCAGTACACCCTCAAACTGATGCAAGAAATATCATAACGCATGCGAAAAATGATACCACTTCGCTTATTTGGCCATATACAGTGATGAAGTAAATTCATTCACCACATCTACACATGATTTAGTCTCTTGCAATAATCTCTTGCAAGCTATCTACGAATGATGTACCAATTTATCAGCTAGATATCAACAGGAGTGGCCCGGACCACGCAAAAATTGTCCCGCTCGGGTTATTTACAGAGGAAAGAAGGAGGAACTGGGACCTTTGATTAATGATTTAAGTGGGCCGGCCAAACATACAATCCCTGGTAAGGACTTAACAAATGTCAACTCCAGCAATGAAGATGGAAGAAAAATTCCCCATTAAAATCTCCAAGAATAAAATCAACGGGCTTAATAATCCCTGTGTAAGTGCTGAGCTTATAGAAAGCGACTATGGCAGCGAAGAATTTTATAAATGATCAATCTTGAGTAAAATCCGCAGTACAGCAACACACAGTACCCTTGCCCTTTCTGTGACAACACAGTACTGGTCGAGTGTGGCAGGGTACGATGAACATTACCGGGCCTGGTCAAGGAGGAGGACAATCTTCCTTTCACGCCGTTCCCAGATCGATCCAACGTGCAGTGAGGGAGAGAGGTGACAGTCCTACCAAAGAGGTAAGTACCAAAATCTTCACAATGAGGACTCTGAAGCGAGTAAGAGCCACCCATAAGACCCGCTTGGCTATCATTAGTGAGCGACTGATTCCACCATGGTCCCGGCATCGCGATTTGTGAAAATAATTTATTAATATCCTCCGTACGCTTCTCTGACGTACTGCACAACATGTGAAGATCTAACATTCATGTGAAATAAATATTGAATGAGACCAGCCGCAGAAACTAAAGGGTTTAATATGGGGGTACATTTTAAAGTTCACAGTACTATGGCGATTGAATTAAATGCTTCTATTAATCACTAAAGAAACCAATGTTCCTAGTGAGCTGACTTGACCAAAACAAGTTCAATGGCAGATCAAAAATCAGCTCTGGTGGTGGCAGTATATGTAACAATGTCTCTGTTGCACCACTTTGTAATAGAGACTTGTTCTCTGTCGCTATTCCAATTCTCTATTACAAAGTGGTGTAACAGAGAGAGCTCATCCTAAGAGTCTGATATAGGAAACTGGGTGACTTACGTCTAGAAGCTGTGTGTAAACGGGTAGCGTTTTTATTGCTGAGTATTTATTTTTTCTAGTGTACTTTTATTTGACGTGGAGCCCCACGTCAAATAAAAAAATACTACTATTATTTAGTTACAGCTCTACGGTACTCCCTAGTTACAGCTCTATTTCATATTGCTTTTAACTGAGCTGGTATAACTCTGAGAGTTATTCAGAAGAGCTGCTGCCGTACTGTATATAAACAAAGTGTTCACTTGGATTCTTGTGGGAGTCCAGGTACAATCTATACACTTTTTGCCACAAGCTTTCTGAATCTCGCCACCATCGTCTCTACTGTTCCTTTAGCAGCGCCCTGGTTGCCTCCCTCTCTGTTTCAATATATTTTTTATCCCTCTGCCAATATTATTCACGTTCTGCACGGTGATCCTCACATTCCTTCCATTACCTCCTGCAGTGCCGTGTACCTCAACTATTCTCTACTCTCCACCCGACATAGGGCCTGGCGACAGTAGTTTATCCCAATGCAGTTTCGTCTCCATAGATCCCCATCCTTTACAGGACTACTGTTGTTCCCACTACGCAAGTATGATTTCACCTTTCTTCCTCTTTCTCCACGTCCTCTCTCAACACTGTCAGACACATCTGTTACCATCGATGAACCATTCCCATTTTCATTTTCTTCATTTTTCCCACACTGATACTCCCCTTTCATACTCTCAGCAAACTCTTCATACATACATACATCCAATCTCCCAATGAACATTACCGCCCTCAACATCACCCTCAGGTTTGCAAATAGTTAAGACCCTCAAGACAATCAACAAGACCAACGACACAAACTGAACGGCGAGACTGGCATCAAGCACCCTCTAACCCATCTTCTTGACTCTTCAGACCGTCAGAGGTACTCTCTCTCCCTGCAACACCCTTACAACGATGAAACTCAGCACACTTTTGACTACAACGACCACCTTTACCATCTCGACAACCAAAAATCTCCCTATACTCCAGCGAACTTTATCCCACCCTCTCTTTTGACTTCCATACGTTGTTTTATCCTCCTGAAAATCACGAGTTACATTTTCTCTTGAAATCTACGAGTCCTAACACTTTTGAAGACCATATGATATCCTATATTCATCGCATCTAGTAATGCGCCATCTTCCACACGTTCACTTGCATCATCGTCTGATTACCAGCTCCATTTCCTGTTACACGATCAGATTATCATCAGTTTTAGTGATGATGCAGGTGTAGGTCAGTAATATTCGGGGATGCTCCGGAGTATAACTGCTGTCTTTACTCTGGTACGATCGAATTACCCGCCCCTGCCGAGTCCTATGATGTCTTCTCCGGAGCGAGAGTACGGAGGAAGCATTAATTTTCTGGGATTTTAGGATGTTCCCCTTGCAGTCTCTTCTACATGCTACGAGAAATGTTTTTAGCAATTCTACTCTTGTTCTTCTATTTCTCCATCTCTCTAGCCATTCTTCTCCTCTCTACGAAAAGTACTTTGAACCAGTGTTGTCGTTGTTTGATGCAAAATATGTGCACAATCCTTTACCGGACAGAATTTTCCAGCATTCCTTTCCTTCACATCCTTTTCTCTCTCTCTAAATTAAAATCATTAGTTTTGGCCTCGTAATGGATCCAAATTATACGAGACCTCCGATTACACTAAAAAGCCAGGCACTAAACTGCTCTCAACATTTTCAAACGCACCTTCATCTTGAACTTAAATTTTGCGTGGAGAGAGAATTTCTACGGGTCAGCTCAACTTAATATGTTCATGGTGACCTCTTGTAACAAAATTTGTTTACTGTGACTGGCTCCGCACGGTTATGGCTCATCGAGCGGTTCTTGTCTGATCATGATTTTGATCTGATCGTTTTGTAAGTGTAGTAGGTGGAAAACGTGGATACGTGGACAGCTACTGTACTTGTAGGTTGCACAATCCAAACGAACGTTTTTAATCTTTTAAGACCGACACAGTCTCCATTAAACACACATACTCGAGTAGCGAAGTTGTTCAACAGCCTGCTTCCGCCCGGCTTCGCCACGATGATCACTGCACCTGCAGCCCTGGTGCGTAGCAACAAAGCCTGGGCAACTTCGTCTGTTCCTTCGATAAACAATGACCTCCACCTTCCATTATTTGACCTTCGAAATAATCAACAGAAGATGTCAGAAGAGTCTTGTTCCCCGCCGATCGGAATTACGACGCAAGGTGCGTCTTTTATTGAAACATCAGTCAACTATTCACGCCTCATCTGATCGGATGATCAATAAATCAGGGCATTCCTGCGCCTGTACGACCAGTACAAGAGTGAGTTTATTGCGCGCGTGCAAAAACCTACCGCATCGGGTTTAACAACTATTGGCACAATTCGCCCGGTAAATCTCAATGTTTGCGGTGACTCAGAGTACCTGGAGTCCGCAATTGCCCTCATCCTAATATCTGGTGCCACTAGGTATGACTGAATCATCAATTCGGAACTTCGCCCATTCTTGGAAGACAAAGCAAAGGAGCTCAAACAAACGGTCACTCTCGAGACCTTGGAAAAGCCCGTGGAATCCCAGGTTCCGATGGCTATGAGTGGAAAAGACGCGTGATTACGGATAAATTCCCTGCTTGATTCCTTCATCACCCTGTTACGCCGAAAAGGTTTATGTTGGCTTACCGAGACCAACAAAGCAGTCGCCATCGGAAATGTGCTGTAAGCAATTCGTCCCAAGTCTCCAAGAGCGGTTGCAGTCCAATTTTGAATTTGCATACCACGAACTCAATACAGATTTCAAAGGATTTATGAAACATTGCAAACCGGTATCTAATTTTTTTCCAGTTAGTGGAAAATGGGCCCAAGAACAATAAGAACAACCGCGACGGTAGCAAGAATCACAAGAAAAGAGTATCGGAAATAACGAAGACAGGAGTTCACCGCCCGGATCTGGTTCCTATAATTCCATCAATGGCAAAGGTCGCAAGAATTCTCGCTTCTTGCTATCCTTTCCGCAAGATCCATGTAGGGCCAAGGGAGACCTTCACCATGTTAAGGACTGCCCAGTCGCTATGGATGAATAGAAAAACAGAGTCTAGCAGAGATACAAGCTCGCAAATCCCCCAACGGTCCTGCGCGATCGACCTGCAGCCGATCGGATTAAAACTCATTGCAAGCAACATCGAACGGAGTACCGGGACTAAGATCGCTGAAAGGATATTCATGAACAAGAATGGGAATTCATCAAGGACTGCAAATGAATTACAGTCTTCTTGTCCGATTACGGTTTCTGATGGTCAAGTTTCCCCTGACTGTTCCGGTCGGGGTGACGACGGTAGTGATGACAGCATTTTGTTACCTGCCCTTGCAGAGAATACCGTCATCCAGTGCATCGGAAAAGTAACAGCTACCCGTCTGGTCCAATTGAGTGTCGCACTCAAGTCCGGATCGTATCTGCAAACATTTCCGTTTTCCAAGTCATGCAAATCTCCTCGTACGGTCTTGCACCTGTCAAGTGGCCAAATAGCGTTGACCAATGTATCTTTTCTGGCTGCAGATGATTAGTCATCATGTGAAGACCTCATTGGTTTACCCGTTCTGCAATACTTGAAGGTAGGCACTCGTACCCTTTTGGAAAATAGCCGAGCTGTGTTGGATGGTTAATATTGTTCCCATATTAGAAACTAATCGAAGCTGTCCCTAGGCGGTGCTGTCAGCAGAATGATGATTGCCCGCATCAACCACATTTAGAACGCAAGCGAAATTCCGAAGACGGTACCCAACCCGGACTCCATTAGACCAACGGTAAATTTTCACACCGCAAGAGAGAAGAAGACCCATTTACCGATCAATCTTTCCTCTACCCGTTAGATATTGACCAAGAACTTGAAATCCGGAACGAAATCCGGAACAGAATCGAAGCTATGCGAACTACCGCGCGGAACAATGGTCTGCCACAAGACCACGAGCGAGTGCTCTCATATCTCATTGAGAGTCACATCAACATTTTTCGAACGGTATTTTCGGCAGCTCCACCGTTGAAAATCAAGACTCTGAAGATTGAATTGACACCTGACGCCCGACCGGTAAGATTTTGCCTCCGCAACTACTGGCAAGAGCAACGTGCGTTTCTCAGGAATTTTGTCGAAACATTCGTCTGAAACGAAACGGCATTCCCAAATCCTACCTATCCATGTGCATGCGCGCCTTTGCTTATCTCAAAACCAGGACCAGAAAAATTCAGTTTTACAGTTGACCTCCGACCGATTAACAAATTCACCGTACGGCATCAGCTACCCATGTCAAACTTGGAGCATGAGCTAACCGAGTTGTCTAAATCATGGTACTTTGCGACTTTCGATCTGTTTTATTGCTACTGGAAACTGAGCCTCGCTCAGGAATCTCAAAAGTTGCAGTCGTTTACTACACTGGACAGAGTTTACTCACCGATACAAGTTCTACATGTCACAACCAATGCTTTCACGCACCTTCAATCATCAATTTTCAAAGCTATTCCAAAGGAGTAATCTAACTCCTTATTGCACTGCTTGGATGGTAAATTTTCTAAACCACTAGTCTGTTGAAGGTCTGATATGTACCCTTCAGAAGTTATTTGAGCTGTAAAGTCAGCTCAGAATCAAGTTTCGTCCCGCCAAATGCATCCTATTTACCACTTTGATCAGCTCATGTGGTGCTTTAATCTCCGCTAATGGCATTCGATACGATCTAAGACGGTTGGATGTACTACTTTCTATTGAATCTCTGACAACGGACGCCCACTTTCAGCAATTCATTTGTGCGATTCAGTGGGTCCTAAACGGTATTTCACAGTTATATGAACCGATCCAACCACTCCACAAATTTATGAAACAATTCTATGACCGAGCGGGGAAGCGCACCAAACGCGTCGTAGCGCGCATCCAACTCCCAGCTTTGGGTTGGAGCAAGACTGAAACAGAACCATTCGAAGCTTGCAAACAAACTTTGGGACACCATCTAGCTCTCTCGCATCGTGAAGAGAACAAACGCCTTTCGTTCTACACTGACGCGTCCGATATGGTATGGTCTGGGTTGTCTCACAAATCTCTCGTGACGACATTTCGGAATCCAATTAAGCCCAGCGACAAGAGCCGCTCGCATTTTCTCCGGTCGGCTCAACATCACCCAACTTGGCTGGTCTACCCTCGAGAAGGAAGCCTACGCTGTGTTTGCGTCGCTCGAGCGCATACACTGGCTTGCTGCTACACCGAAAGGATTTGACCTTCACACCGATCATAACAACCTTATCTTTTTTTTATCCCCTTTTTGTTGCGTCTGACCTCTCACAGACGTCCTTCCGCAAAGTACATCGTGGGACCGTTCGGTTGAGCATATAAAACTACACATGTTTCCATGTCAAGATGACTGACAATGTTTACACAGACCTACTAGGTGGTTGGTCTGCACCCCGTATGGTAACAATACTTGTCCAAATTCCCGAGCAACCATTGTATTCCGGTAATCGGGTCGAAATTTGAATGGCCATCGCCTGAGGCCATTGTTGCTACGCAAAGGCAACACGCGGACTCTTGCCCTCCGCATCTCACCGTCAAGGAAAAACTTGTGTGCAATCCGAACGGTGCTATCTAGATTGCTGACGCGGATTCCGACATGCAAATCCGCCTTTTCATCATCGCGCACACCGGTCCGAGCGGTCATCGAGGACAAAATTCTAACGAGATTCTTCTTCGTAAATCCTTGTTTTAGACTACCATGTCATCCGATGTACAGTCCTTCGTTCGCGCCTTCATCCATTGTCTATCTACAAAAAATGCTCCGTACGGTCTGAACACGAGCGGAAAAAACGCAGCATCGCGCGGTGTGCTAGCCAATTTTACCGAAGGGGAATACGTACTCGTCGCGCGGGAAGGTTCTTCGCCGGCGAAAAACTTGCGCTGCGGTGGCTCGAACCGAGACGGATTGCGAAATCACTCAATGACCATGTGTTTTTAAGTCGAAGATCTACGGAACAAGCATACAGAGGACATTCATGGACAGGTTGAAGTGTTACCAGGGCGAATATTTAGAAAAGCTGGGAATAATGCTTCATGTCCTTTCTTCCTAAACGGGAATGCCTTTTGTGCGTCTGATGCGACTCATTGAAATCCAGCACGTTTTGATGGTTGTTGTGCGTAGGAAAGAACTATCCGATACGAAAAATATCCTGCAGCCGCTGCTCCGGGTGTACTAGGACGTACCGCAAATTTGATTGCGCTTATTACAGCGCAAGAACACGCCCCGCCATCTCGCTGAGAAAGCGAGGCTATTCCTAATGCTTTAAGAGGGGTAAATGTGACCAGCTCCGCACGGTCATGTTTCATCAGAGCGGTTTTTGTCTGATCATGATTTCCAACCGATATCTTTATTGGTTTAGCAATTGAGAACCGTGGATATGTGGACAGCTACTATACTTGTAGGTTGCACAATCCAATCAAACGTTTTTACCCATTTTAAGACCGAAACAGTCTCCAGTAAACACTATAGAATGATCGACAGCATGTCGCTCATGGCGGATAACGACCTCTTAATATTTTTGAGTTTGTATGAATCAATTGAAAACCGCTTATTAGCTAAGTTTCATCCGCTTAGTAACTGTATTATTGTGTACTTAAAGGTATGTGTCATTCTTTTATAAACCACGGAAGACTGAGCAACCGACCCGAATCGACTGTGTAAGTTCTTCTGCACTCTAGTCTCTGTTTCTTCTACCTCCTCGACCTTCGTCAACTTCATACAATAGAGTATTCCTAACTATTATTATTTATGAGCCTAGCGCCCCGATTTAATCTGCTTTTCAGGCCCACGTTCTTCTGGGATTCCAATTGCCCTCCTTGGACTGATGGGAAAGGATACCAATAAGAATACCTTGATGTCGTGAAACTTTGGCAAACGTTCCAAAACGCACTCCCGACCTCAAACAGTAACAAGATACCGGCAAACCTACAGGCTGTATACCTACAGTTGCAGCTCTATTTCCGTGCCAAGGACCTCTGCTGCGAAATTTAAGAGGCTGGGCTGCTTGGAGAAGGTGCAGTGGACCTTCTCGTAGTTAAAATTTACTAGAGGTATGGTTTCTTAGTTGTAAGTGAAGCTTACCGTGGCTTTAACCAACTCTGGAACACCTGCTGTGGTAGAACTGAGACAATAAAGAAATTTGAGTCTCAATTCTCAGCTCAAGTTGCAAAGTTTAACTCCATATCAACAACTACTAAGCTGCATGAGTGGATTGTTGCTCTCATGCTGCTGTCAAACTCTGCAATTGAAGACTCTCAACGTGTGTCTGTGATGTTTTTTGCTTCTCCATCTGATGAGAACCTCTACGCGCAGTCGTCAATTGATGAGTTTCTACAGGCTTTCATATATGAGTCGGTAGCTTCAGTAATTAGACATTGCGCCGAGAATGATGTGCGCAAATTCGCACACGAAAGAGAAAATCTAGAGGAGAACTAAAATTGTATACAGTATCGGAATTTGCAAGATATTTTTACAGTTTCTGAATTTGCAAGATATTTTTAATTTGGATGAGTGTTGGAAATTCATCGGTTGATTTTTCATTTTAGGACACGCTGTCATAATAGATGTCAGTACAGTTCCAGGTTCTGGGTGATACTACGAGTGACTCTGAAAAGTCTATATAATGGTCACATTAATTCCCACCCCTGGCCGGTGGGTGGCTGGCATGGGTATGGCACCTAGATATTTACCTTGAGGAAATATCTTCTAATAGCCTCTCTGGTTCACAAGATTCCCATGAATGTATTTTATGGTTATTAGTATGTTTGTTTGAGACTTTAAGGGTATTCAAAAGTCTGCATAAGCCGAGTAAACTGCTTCCTCTTGTGGAGGTCGAGCAAGTTGGCAAACAACTTTAAGTCAAGCACCGAGTAGTAGGGAGTTGAGAGTCAACTTCAGACCCAAGAAAAAGTTTTCCTACGCTGGTCGCAAAGCATCAGTGGTAGACCCTGCTCCTTTCATACTTGCTTGTAGCCCTCTCAACTCTCTTCCATATTAATTCCTTTTTGTTCGTTCAACTATACCACGGTAGCACTTTTGTCGCTCGCAACACCTCCTTCTTGGTATAGTTGGTTCTGAGTATCTCTCTTCCCGACGATTTACCCCTATCGACACACATGGCTCGCCACAGTTGTGATTGTGGATTTTTCTTCCCCCCCTTTTGGCGGGCATCGCACTACTGGCACATCGCGCAAGACGGCACTTTGCTGCTCTTCACTTGGCCCTCAACGTTCTCTACGTTCCGTGTCTACCGAACCCCTCACGCCCGTCACAAATAAGTAACAAGCAGCCCCTATCTTCTCAGGAAGCCGCCCCTATCACATTCAACCTCAAGTCGCCTATGGGCAGGTGTACACTGGGCGCCCGGATGAGACTATTACGAGCTCGGAAATGGTGAACAACTTGGCCCTTTGGAAATGAGCCCTGTTCCATCAGCCTTTACAACAAACAACCACCGGTCAACACCTCATGTCTACCGAACCCCTCACGCTCATCATCTGTCGATGATGGGAAGCCCTTATCCTCTTCGGAAGCCGCCCCCATCACACTCAACCCCGAAGTCGCCTATGGGCAGGCGTACACTAGGCGCGCGGTCGAGGCTATTATGAGCATGGGGACGACTACCGGTTTGCCTCTGCAGGGTCCGTATGGAACTGAGCGCCGGTTGGTGCCGGTTAGCTGGATGGATTGGTCTGACTCTAATTCTGTGGAAGGCGACGACGTTCATAGCGACGTCGCCGATCCATTAGAGCCAGATTCGATTGAGGACGAAGATGAGTAGGTGTTGGCCTTACGCGCAGGTTGTGACATTGCAAGAACGTACCTTAACACTCCAATGTTATTCGAGATTACAGCCGATCTTATTTTTCAATCATTAAAACACCCAAAGTTTTCCCCCTTTGAGTTAGCACCGCTCGAACCTTCCCATAAGTCTCCATCGCTCGAACTGTCACGTTTGGGTAGCTGCAATATAGTGCGTCTTTTTTCAATGTGGCAATTGTAGGTTTGTCAGAGAGCATGATGACATTTAGTGGAATCATTGGGGAAGTGGGAAATGCGGTGTGATTTAATGTGGAAGTGCACATATTGACCGTGAAGAGTTTGTCCAGCTGATTATCGTATCGTCTCATTAACAGTTGAAGAATTACATGTTGGATGTCTTTCGAGGCCACGCTGCTCACCTCTGCTCCTCCGGGTTCGGCAGACTCCACGGTCAAACCTCGGTTCGAAACGCGCCTCGTCCTACATGTCCCGCATTGCTGATCGCGCATACGAGATCGAGGCAGCGCCCATCGTTCTTGGAATCGAGCTATTGCCTGTCGATATTCTTCTGCAGCCCTCATTCTCCCTCTCGTCTTTCGACTCCTGCCCCCTCGCGTGTGATATCACCATTGTCTCCGCTCTCGTATCAGACACATGCACAACGGCCACCCAAATGGTTGGTGGTGCCGCCGAGATCGCCGTTCGTGACATGATTCGTGATTTCGGGTGCTAAATTGCCGCGCCGAGCTCTCAATTTCCCCGCCGCCCCACTTACCTCTCCCAAGTTCGGCTTGTAGCCCCTCACATTTGACTGTTTTGGCGCCCCGTGGATTGCCATCACTCGCCTCATTCATGCAGTAATACCGCTTCTTTACGGGCAAATGGTACGGTTCGCAGGAGGATCTAACAACGTGTATGCTGTACCGGACCATCTGGAAGTCCATAGCGATGTCTGTCTTGTCCCCTGTCGCATTCCATATCCGGTTATCTCCTAACTGTAAAGTCGGTCAAGTTAGAGCATTGAATCACAAATATATAATCATCTTTACTTTGTGTATTATAAGAGGCGTACAAGCCTTGAACCACAAATGTGTTGAAATAATTGAGCACACGAATATTCTTGTCACCATGCATTTGTACATTCTATGATACTTCCCGTTGTGTATACACATAAATTGGACTTGCTATCATCCCGCTTATGATACTGGTGGTAGATCTTTATTTGTCGTACAATGTCGCACAGAGGCGTGCGGAGGGTATTTATAAATTAACTACGGATGCGGGCGGCGGGTAGAAACTTGTCGCGCCTGCATTATTTGGAGACTAAATGCAAAACGGGTAACGAAGTCGCGGAGCTCCTGTCGAGGGGAGGAACCGCGACGGGAAGCAGCGAAGGAAGCAAGGCGGCGGAAAAAAGCCTTACCGTCGTCGCCCAAGGCGCCATAGATATCAATCCCGACGGGGGAGAGGAGGATATCGTTTCGGTTGCAGTAAGTGCCGTAATGACGATGTTTCTCGCGCTCTGCGAGTGTCGCGGCGGCGCCGGCAGTAACCGTACTTGGCGAAATGTGGCGGCGTGCGGAGGGGTGGGCAACAGTAACGTCGACGGCTATATCGGTGCTGTGAAGCCCGTATGCAGCTGGTATGTAAATATCCATTCGTAGCACGGGGGACTCCGAATGCCCAGATGAGTCGGGAACCTGGTGGAGGAGCGGATGTTCGACGAGGGCGACGATCCCAACTTCCTTGCAGTAGCGGGCAAGAACGTTGCGGAGGATGTGGTGACGACGAGTCATTCCGTCTTCGTATTTGCAGGTCAACGCGTGTTGACCACTTGGATCTAAGACGGTGCGATGTCGGCCGAGCGGCGGGAGCAGACCGGACAGCGAGTAGATCCAGGGAATAGCGCGATGCCGAGACGTAGAGCCAGAGCGACTTTCCAGGCGGAAGAGGACATGTACGTACCGCGGTGGGGTGAGGAAGCGAAGAGAAAACAGTCGATGCGGAGGATGTGCGCACGGAGAGGAGCCGTGCTCGGTCGTGGGCTGCCGCGGACGAGAACAAGCTATCGGACTTCGATAGCATGAGTTCAGTTGTGATCGCAGACTGGAGCCTTTCGCCGGGGACCGGCGATGAACAACGCTCGAAAAGAGCCGTAGCTGTAAGCGACGAAGACAGCTGCGGGTGGCGGGAGGATAAGAGCGAGATGGCAGACCGAGGGATCTCTTCCAAGTGGCGGTCCTGGGAAAGGGTAAGCAGGTCGGAGATAAGTCGAAAAGAATCAATTACAGATGCTGCGTATGCAGCCTCGGTAATGTCTGAAGTTTGCAGGAGACCTAGACCGCCCATTGAGAAGGGGAGAGAGGCTTGGAGCCAGGCTCGCTCTGGACAGGGCAGCTGCAATTGGTGGAACGCTTCCCTCTGCTTCTGATCGAAGCTAGCGGCGAGAACCGCAGATTGAGTGGAGGGAAGCGTACGCAGCAAGTGCATGACCTTGGAGGCGTTCGCGCAGAAGCGGTGTAAGTGGAAAGCCAATTGAGCATCATCCAAGTCTCGAAGGGATTGGAAGATGCGGTCAACTTCGTTTTGGCGGCCTGCGAAAAATTGGGAAACAAAAGCGTCCGAGCCAATCGGGGATCCCAGCACGATAAAACCAGGGGGGGTTGAAAAGGGGCAAGGAAGTGCCAAAGGGGAGTGGGAAGGGGAGAAGCCGTAAACTTGGGTCTTGGCAAGGTTGAGCTGGAACCCTAGTGGACCTCCTTCAAGCTGGATGAAACGGATGGCAGCAGCGGCTTGGGATCGAGGAAGAACAATGTTACCGTCATCTGCGTACCAAGCGTTCAGGGCAGGTGAGAACTTCTCCTGTAACGATAGCAAGAGCGGATGGAGAGCCAGGGCAAAGAGCAAGGGACCGAGGGGATCACCTTGCTGAGTGCCCTCTGAACTACGGACATAGTAGGGTCCGAAAGCAAGCTCTGTAGGAGCATCGTAACAAGAGTGTACCCACCGTGCGAGGCCTGGGGCATGTGTCTGTACGGCTTCCAGAATGCGCTGGCGGGAGATGCAATTGAAAGCGTTGCGAGCATCTATCTGGACCAAGACGTGATCGTGGAACTCGGGTCTCTGGGAAAGACGACGCACAGAATGAATTATTGCATCGATGCCGTTCTTGACGCCTACCCCGACCTGATGGGGCAGAAGGTAAGAGCGGATGGCGGGGGTGGCTTTGTGTGCCGCGAGCCTAGAAATTAGGCGCCGGTAGAGAAGCCCAACCGCAATCGGACGGATTCCCCCGTTTGGCTTCGGCAGCGCAATAAGACGGCCTCCGCAGAAATACGGGCGGCACGCGGCCGGCAGATCGCTGTTCAAACAGAGGTTGAGGAACTTTGTCAGGGCATGTAGGCAATCCCTCGCGGGGCGTGACCCCACCTGCCGGGCGAAGCAGCATTCGCAGGAACACTGGGGATAGACCATCGGCCCCAGGAGCGGTTGAAGGATCCAGGCTGTGAATGGCACGGCGGACATCCGAGACCGAGAACTTTAGCGCCGGAGGCAAACCGTGAGGGGGCATGGGAGTGATTGGGATGGGGGCGGGGGATGAAGTGAAGCCAAGGATTGAAAGGTAGCTTCGCTGGGGGAGAGTGGGGGATCGACTTGGAGAAGGGCTGCTGTGGCCCGGGAAGGGCTACCCCGGGAGAGGAAGCGACGGCATCTGCGAAGGGCCGTGTCAGGGCGGGCGAGGGTGGGAGGGGATGGAATCGGAGAGGGGTGGCGGAGATGAACAACGAGGAGGCCTCATCGAAGAGGTCATCATAGAGGCGGCTAGAGGCCATGCGGATGCGGTCGACAAGGCTGGAGCAATTTTCCCTGCGGCGGCGGCCAAGAGCGCGGGGGCGGTTGTGTCGGAAAACCAACTTCGGGATGGCAAGAAGTTCCAGAAGGGCTCGAGTCCTGTGCTCTGGCGATGGAGCAGATATAACGCGGTACAAGGCAGCAAAGTATAAGTCGTAAGCCGCGGCTTGGACCGGGCGAGGAATGAAGGTGAGAACAGGGAAGGGGGCGGAGAGGAGGGAGCGGAAGGTGAGGGGTGACTGGGATGGTCCTGAAACTAGATTCACAGCTGGGAGATTCATGCGTTAGGATCCATGTCGGCATCGGGGGCAGGAATGTGTTCGAGGAGACCATAGGGGTTGGTGTCTGCTGGTGTAGTAGGGAGCGGAGGGATGGGCGATTGGGCATTCGGGGCGCCGACTGTAATCCAGCCATCCGTTTGAGGCGGAACAGGGGCAGTCTGGTACGGCGGCGTTTGAATCCACCTGCCGCTGCTGTGGGGGAGGCAGAGGGACTGCTCCAGGGAAACCAGGGAGGTCCGAGTTTGGCAAGTATTTTCGTATCGATATCCCGGAGAGCGGTGGCGAAGGATCGAGCCGGAGACCATTTGCAATTGTCGTCTTCCAAGCGAGAGATTTCAGAACGCAGACCTTGCCATACTGCAACGAGGTCATCAGCAAAGTTGTCAGAATGCTGCGCTAAGGTGCGGTAAGAGTCGTATGCAGCGTTGACCGTAGATAAGTCGCGCTCCGCCGCACAGATATAGAAGTGGTTCGGATCTGCGGATTGGATAATGGAGCAGGAACCAGGGAATCCCCCGGCAGAGATGGCGGCGCGAAAACTGGGATGGGTTGTGGATCTGGAAGGTCGACGGAACAGAAACGCGAACGAAACGCTTCTGATTACCTCCGAAAAGGCCGCGGGTGGCATTGCGAACAGTGCCTGCAAACTTACGGGCTAGGCGGGCGTCGTCGAGATCGCGATGCTCAGTCAAGCCTTGACGACCGAGGGCGGAAGCCGCCGAATAGGGTGGGTCCGCACCGGGCTGGGGCCGCCGGAGCTTGACTGCTCGCAGATACGGGCCGGTGCTGTGGCCGCAGGATCCTCTTCAGGCGAGTTGGCGTCGGAAGCGGAAGGAGAACGGGGTGCGGAAACGTCAACGCCGACAAGCGCGTTAAGAATGTTCAGGACAGACCTAAACTGCGGGTTGTTCTGGAAAGACGGCTTAAGCGCGTTGAACGTAGAGGTTTGCAGGGCGGATGCGAGGAAATGATCGGTTGATGCGGGGTCAGCAAGGTTCACAGCTCCGTCAAGCAGTGAGGCGGATTTAACCAAGAAATCCAGCGCAGCATGTGATAGAGCAACGACGGGGTTGCTGAGGGTGGCAGCGGACGGTTTGTTTTCGGCGCCATATAGTGTGGTATGACGAGGGCTGGCCTAAGGACCGATGAAGAAAGGGACCGAAGGGCGGGACTGCACGTGCAGGCGCGAGATCACTCGGGTAGTCGGGAGATCACAGACACGAAATAGTGTTACCCGCGGGAGTAAATACTTGAAAACAAAAAAGAGAAAGCAACAAAACAAGAAGGATGAACGCGTTTCGCGAGAAGGAACCCGCGAGCGCTGGTGCGAGACGCACGCGGTGGCGGTCAGTACGCGGATACGAGAAGAGGGATATGATACTGAACGCATTAAACCTCTCCTCTTATCATCAAAGAAAAAATGCCATGACTCTCGCAATCACGTTGCCTTAGAGCTCACATTACAGCCCACACGCTTAAATTTGAAAAAGCCGCGCATTGAAATGGGGAATAAGTAGTGTGTTTACAGTGGGAGCTCAGAAGGCTGAGTGACGGAGGGGCTTGTGAGAAAGGCGTTATGTTTACACATGTTACATAACACAGAAGATACCGTAGCAGACGCATATGCGCTTGTGATGGGAGGAATTTGCATTTTCTTGTAGATGAGCGAATACTGTAAAGGTTGAGCTCAGATAATTCCAAAATTAGTAGAATTTGGTGGGGGTGGGGAAAGGGAAAAGTCTTTTTAATGTAATGTTAATGTAATGTGTTGCGAGCTTGGTAAAGTTTGACCATTTCTTACAGTGATACTTGATACGGTACACGTATAGCAGTGTACACACAGGTCCGTTTCACTAGCAAGCCGGATTCGAATCATTCAGAATACAATTCTTGATTCAGAATGCGAAACAAATTGGGGCGGAAGCTCAACACTCGTGACTAAGTTTTTGAGGTCTGTTTTTCTGTTATTTCAGGATTTCTTTCAACGGCCAGGCATGTTGCACCCACTTTGACAGCCATTCTGCTGGTTTTGGCCAACTCGTACATTACAGTTACCAACCCCTCGTGGCCCCGCTCTGATCTCCGTTCCATAAAAAGCAAGCTCCCATTTACCACTCGTGAGTCGGGTCTCAGACTCAGGAGTTTGATCACTCGCGAGCTTCCAGACACTCACACGAAGCACACCCCCCTGCACGTGCAGTTTTCAAATATATCAACACCCTCGAAGCCTCTGAATTTAGTAGTCTGTTCGGCGCCTATGGCAAAAGTAAGATGATCTTTGGATCATGCATGGGAAATCGTGATCACAACAGCCCAATTCCGCCGGATGATGTACTGACATGCCTGTCAACTGGTGCCAGCAGCATGCCACGTTTCTGGCTCATCGAGGATGAATGGAAAGGGGGAGGGGCTGGAATACTTGAAGCTGTGCATAGTCTTTCACTCTACATCTCCCTTGATTCTACATTCCGAGGCACCAAAAACGTGCTCCCTCATGGGAACACGTGAAAATGTACAAGCTCAAGCCAATGCAAAGGAAGACGTCTGAATGAATTGCTTGCTATTATTGTACTGTGTACAAACAGTATACACACACATGTAAAAATACCTCAAAAACAGTCTGCTGCATGCCCGTCTCACACGAATCTATCAGCGTTGAAGCTGTGTTCTGGGTCCTCGGTGCCTATGCCCTTCATATCCCGCTTGTTGCCGACCTAGGCTTCGTAACGGGTGAGGGAAAATTGTTCGCCCCATCCCATGCCCCACTTCATGTGGCCGACGTGGACCGCTCTTAGCTGAATAGTCGGTCAGTCTGTATACACTCCAAAAACACTTTAGAAATGACCCTATTGTCGAAATATTGAATTACCCAAACTTTTACGACTTTTAAACATATTGAGGGCAAATACCTTGAAGGTAGTATCTGTGATTTTAATCGCGATGAATTTTTTTTTGAACTGCTCTCGTAGATAGCGGATTCTCCGCGCATGCCACGAGCATGCAGGGTTACCGGTGCTGCCTCGGTAGTCCGCTATAATTCGAGGCCAGGAGGTGAGAGTTGGCTCTCGAAACTGGGGGAAAGTTTTGGTGCTGTTAATTTAGGGGCCGTGGCGGTTATTCACGAAAGGGGTGTTCCTAAGCATGAGGAGGGGAAAGAGTGGGGACGTGGTTACACGACTGGCGTAAAGCTCCTGAAATTTGATGTGAATTTCACCGATCTTACTGGCACAACCTACGGAACCTGGGTAGGTAGTGCAGAGGCTGGGTGTCGTCTAAATTTAGACCTATGGAGCGAATCAAATTCAAGTCTTTGTATAACATGGAGATCATTTGGGACGCACTCAGCGCAGGCCAATAATTTAATCCCTTGATCTACGAGAAGATTACTCTACGATTAGGTCAACATTTTGACAGACGAAATTGCCACTATCGACAGAGCAAGCACCGTCAGGTTTTGTGTGTGCGGTCGGACATACGGCGAACTTCCGAGTAATCGTAATTCTGACGTATCAACGTGTCAGCAACTGATAGAACAATGCTGGAGCAACTTTGGACAGTGTTGCTCGAACAGCTTTGTTCACCTTGAGGCCCAGCAATCCAACCAATTCTGCTCATATTGGTAAGGAGAGCAGGACCTGGCCAAAGCCATCAAATCCCAAATTTCCTGGTCCCTCCTCTCCTCGTACACTTTCGTACATCCCGCAGCGAATGCCAACTAGCTGAGTCCTCGAGCACACTCTTCAAAACTCGCACATCGTCTAGCGCCGAGTTGATTCCTTGCGCTGTATCCGCGGGAATGAGTGTGCAGCATCACCCAAGAACAGCACTCCCGAGGACCCGTTGTCGATTCCCTCCCTGTCAAACAATCCGACTAGAGACATTGGACGCGCGACAGGTGTAAACGACATTGGTTTCTCGCTGATGAATGTTCTCATCTCATCCTCCGAAAATAGGTCCCGGATTCGCAGCTGCGGGAAGTTGCGCTCAAATAGACAAAAGGCTTGCTCTGATGAGGAGACACTCCATAGCTCGTGGTCGGCTTGACACAGAGCATGGCAATGCGCTCAGGAGCGGCCCCAACGGGCAGGAAAAGAAGGTCGAAGGACTCACCCTTGAAACGGTAGACGACATGACGGTCGGCCATGACCTTCTCCTCGCCTGGGGGAGAGATGACAGGCGTTGATATAATAAGCCCCTTCGGACACATACCTACGGACGGGGAGAGACGAGAGTAGATATCAAAGCCTTTTGTGCTGGAGATGTACTGATGGTAGCGGCGAATGATGTTACGCATGTGGGAGTTGGACCCATCACATGCTATTATGAGGTCAGCGGCGAGAGAGGTCTGAACAGGATTTGGAGAGGACAGTTTGAGTGCGGGACGTTTGTGAGTGAGGATAAGATCCTCGACGGAATGGCCAGCAAGCAACGTAATGCCAGGCAATGGTTCTCAATGTAGGCAGCAAGGAGTTTGATAAGGTCAGAGCGCATGAGCCAGTACACCGGTGCAGACGGAAGGGCGGTGTGGGTAGTATGCCGTGCAGCAGCGGTAGAGACGGTGGTAACTTCACGAATGGAGGATTCTACGGAGATTTGCTTGAAGTCTTCGAAAAGGTCTGGATATTGACGGAGAAGCCTTTGGCCGAGCTGGTAGATGCATAGGGTATAGGCGCGGTTGCGATGGAAGGTGGTGGGATCTTGTTGACTGTCGACAATGGTGATGGAGCGGATGCCTTGCTTGTAGAGGGTGATGGCGGCAGGTAGCCGGTGGGCCGGCGCCAACTATGGCGACGTTGGTGGAGTTAGGGTGTGGGAGGTTTGCATGGCCATTGGTGAAGGTGGGGGGACGGTTGAGCTCGGAATTGATATTCTAGCGGTCAGTGCGGATAGAGTTGTCGATGAGGAGGGGCGAGGGTGTGGGAACAAACATATTCGGTTTTATATACAACTGCGGAGAGAACCAGAGGGGATCAGCAGGGGATTAAAACGATAACGGGTTGTGCAAAACAAGGGATTCCATAATGCAATGGAGATACAGCGATTTCCATGACTTGTGTCCACAATGGTTGCAGGATAATGGGCGCGGATTCCATAATGCAATGGAGATACAGCGATTTCCATGACTTGTGTCCACAATGGTTGCAGGATAATGGGCGGGAGACCGAAGAGAGACCGGAGGATGGATTGACAAGAGCCGATTGAATACAATCGGGTGGATGTGAATGCAAAGACGAGAGATGCTTACCATTTCGAGATCACACCTGCTCGGAGTAGACTGGAATAAATGGGTGGCATGGGCGTCCAGGAGGGGTTTTGGTGGATATGAACTGCGGAATGAATTGGAATGATACCGTAGGCTGCATGTATTCATAATATGAAAATAGGAGCCCAGATACGGATCAAAATTCGACGATAGGACGATGAAAGGTTTTACTCATTGCGCTTTTATAAGTAAACTGTACGCTGATTGACGGACAATTCAGTAATGATCAAACTGAATATGAATGATCCGAGCGCGTGATGTAGAAAGGACCATGGCGAATTCTGCAATGCTCACCGTTCCAGAATGCTTCGTTGTCTAACTTTTTGGTATGCATCGCTAAAGCGACGGTACGGTAAGACTTGAAGTTGCGGCGCAAGGGGAAGCAAAGTGAGAAGACTTGAGCCCTACTGGTATCATTAGTTAGACCAAGTACAGCCAGTGCGGAAAGTATTCAATAATTTAGCGACGGTGGTTGTCCTACAGCACAACAGGAACACCCAGTGAATTTAAGTACCTAGTCTATATCAGAGCGGTCCCAGTTTCATACTTGTCTCGTCGAAGCCTCAGAAACCATCATACATTCATGCCCCCGTCTGTCCTGACCATGGACCAGGCGGCGCGGCAAAATCTGTTGGATAGATAGCATGATAGTGCCATGTCGCGAAGAATACTTAAATACCATGCGCTCGGCAAAGGCGTGCGGGATCCGTTGAGAACCGGAAAGCAAAACGGCTGGTCTACAAAAGGGGGGAATCTTGGGGTGTTTTTAATGCATGAAAAATGGTCAGCTGTTCCCTAAGGGCTATAAAAGTGCTTGCGCTTGTTCTGTACCGTAAGTACGGCCACTTGAGAGACACAAGGAGTCAACAATATTCCCAGCGCTATGTTACCAGAGGCGGCTCTTTACACCACGGTACAGTACAGTACAGTAGTACTTGGCGATATAAAAAAACTGTACAGTACAGTTGCTTTGTACAATATTACGGACGCTGGGTCTGAATGTTTATCGATGCACCTGATGCCAGGTCCCGATTCGGCCCGTGCCAATGTGGCTGTGCATTCTTTGAGGGTGGCTGGCAAAGCACACGATGTTCTTACAGACGTGGCCAGACACGTGGCTGTGAGAGCCTCGGAAACCTTTGGCCGGGTGCATTCCGTCCTCAAGCAAAGACAGCCTGCGGCGACGGTTTTACTCTAAACATACCCAAATTGCCCCCGACCCTCTGTTCAGCGCACTACATAGTTACCGCAGCATAGTACAGTACAGTACTGTACTATGACTGTATCTTTTGTACGGGCCACAGATCGCACGCCACTCGCCCTTCCATAGACGGCTAGGACCGTTTCTCGCGCCCTGCAGTACGGTTCTCTCTCATCACCTGAGTTACGGTTATGCCTTGCATCGGGGTTCAGCCACCACACAAATGTAAATACGGCATAGTACCTTCATCCACTGAAGCACAGCACTTAGTACCGTACGTACAGTACGGTATAATACAGAACTGTGCAGTAGGATTACAACACTGTGGGGGCATGGTTCAGTAACCCCAATGAGATCTGTTGGCGTCTGTTTTGGTACCGTAAAGTACTATACAGCACTCGCGGAAGTTGTCAAACAATGCCAGTGTTCTACGTAATGTCATCATCTTTACTTCCTGTATTATAAAAGGCGTGCAAGCCTGGCTGACAGTGTAAGCTAAGATAGTTGAAGTTTGTCGTTTTCATGATTGAATATTACATTCACCTGCGTTCCAAAGCGGAAATTTCAGGGTTATTTCAATGTATGGAAGATGTGGTCGGTTGTATCCACGTGTTTCAAAGCGTCCATTGGTGTGGTGAACATTTATTTAAAGCTCTGACTAATAAAAGCCGCCTATTGGTAGTCACTAACTACAAACTATTCGATACACCAGGCTAGCTAGCCAGCATGGAGAAATAGGAAGCGGTTTCAAGACAGTTTAAGATCGCTAGAAATCTGGCTCGAGGCCCCTTGTCTCGAGCCAGCTCTCCTGGAAGAGTAAAAAAATAAAGAAGCTCTAGATGCCAGTGAAACTCCGCAATGACTGTAACGCGGAGCAAGTCAAGCAATAATCAATAAATTATAACCCATATGCAGAAATTCCCATGTGTGTGTAATGAGTGCCTGAGTACAGACTATCGGAAACCTGATTTCATTTTCTTTGCAGCTTTCCTTCGAGCCAAGATTCGATTTGGCCCGCGTTCCGCAGTAGGCAGTAGAATGGATGCAGTCGATCTACTGGTTGAGCACCGGTTCCGCACGAGGTAGTCGTGCAGGACAAGCTGTCCTGATCTAAGCAGGGATTCCACGACAGGGAAGCCAAGAAGAGACAGGTTGTTTTACAATTTGAGCAGAGGATCCTCGGTAGGGAGGCCAACATGGTGCTCTGCAGTTCCTGGGGAGCCAGAATTTGGACCTGAATTCGTTACTTGAGCATCGAATGGAAGTTTACACGCACATTACACAGAAGCCGTCATAGCGACGAAGAACTACTGTGCGTTGGAGATCATGTCTGAAGTTCTGTTTAGTTGCATTGTGTAATGAATCATAACATTTCCTTTCATTTCAAACTCGTCCATGCGAAAATAATATGAACTTAGGAAATCAGGTTCAAACACCTAAGGTAACATTTTCACTGAACTTGAGAATACTGTTCCGGTAAGTAACGTAGGCATCACGGTTCGCTGAATACAAAAATCGCTATAACTGCAGGTTATGTGACATATTAGACATCTGACAAGTTATTGTAGAAACAACCAATTTTGTATCTAACTGCTTGAAATGACATATTAAAGTTGCAGTTTGCCTTTGACGTCAATTACGGTGATATGAAGAAATTTTTGGTTTCTTGGAACTCACGCTGCCCATATCTTTTATCAGATGTAGAAAAACTACATTCACTGCATTATTTCCCTTGCAATTATTGAAAAATAGATGCTCAAAATACTTTGGCTGAGAAGGTCAAAGAAGACGCTGCGAACCAAAAAGATCACGAATATGTATGACTTTCGGGCGAAGGGCGAAAGAAGATAAAGAATAGTACAGATTAGAGGAGTTATGGTAGACCATGAAGAGAAGGAGATACTCATAATTCCGTAGTTTTTTTTGTCCTGAGCAATAAAATATCCGAAGCATTAGATGATTATCGTAGCCAAAGCTGAAAACGATTTCTGCAGATCTAGTCCGAATTTCGTTCCCTTATATATATTCATCTCCCTGGTGTCATCTTTTCAGCTCCTAAACTCCTTCTCTGGTCAAACATAACATGAAGTACTCGCTTTATGGACTCTTCCAAGGAAAATTCGTAATGATGCGGCTGCTAATTCCAGGCGAAAGGAGCATTAAATCAGACGAGCTTTTTCGTTTGAGGGAAGTTTCGTTGTAGACCGTGGGCGAATGGAGACAAATAAGAATAGAAAGAAGCACGACTTTTTTGCGTGATTTGTGATAAGAATTGGTCAGTCCCGAGTAATAAAAGCTCAGGAGATAAGTGGGAGACACGAGAGGGCATTCAGGACGAAAATTGAAGCGGCGGAACGGGCCGAGAACGAGTGCTGTGATATTGACTTAATACAACAGATTGCCCTGGAAACTCACAGCAAGAGTGAAAGATACCCAAGAAAATCATGCATCAATAAGTGTAACGTAGAAAACAGTCTATTATTGAATTTAGTTAAGAGATGTGGGAGTTTGATAGATTTTACACGAACTTAATGAATGATGATGATTCAGAAGTCGAGGGCTCGGAAAAGCCACAGATTTACGGCCTACTTACCATCCAAAAAGAAGTTGTATTTTACTTTTTCTTGTCCATTTAACGGTTTGAAGTCGTCCAGCTTAACCATTAGGTGAAAGAATACGTACTTCAACTGCTGTTGACGAACTGGAAGGCGTAAATTGGTGGTGAGAAGCACAGTAGATCTCACATATGATTGCAACGCGCATAAAAGTTGCAGATATTCTTTCAACCTATGCAAACGTTGCAGGGATTCTTAAATTCACGGGAACGATCCAGAGATTCTCAAAAAATATGAAAATACTGAGGTATTCTCGAGGTATTTTTGTGCTGATAAGGCCTTTCAGTTTGACGAAAAACTTTTCTTTACGAAAAATATCGTCATGCTTGAAATCCGTTAACGGGAACTACTCGCATATTTTATCGACGAACCATGCTTTAAATGCAACCGGAAGTTCGATCATTGCAGTCATGGCTGCACCGGCACTGCAGTGCACTGCAGCCAAGGAGATACTAATTCCTTGCCGTCAGTGTACAGCCCTGTATGACCAGCACGATCTTTGTACCGCCCGTTTCACAATCATAGACGACATAAAGGAAATCACCCGGTATCCACAACAGAAAATGAATAAGAACACGTATACGAAAGTCAACTCCCCATCAAAGAAAAAAAGAACGCAAAGGAAAGAAAACGAAAAATTCAATTCATCTTCTAACAGTAGAGCACCCAAAACTTCTCCTCTTTCATTACTGTAGAAAAGCAAGTATTGTCAATAACTGCACAAACGAGTGACTAGGAAAACAATTAGAAAAAGGAAAAGCATTTCCTCTTTTCCCTGAAGAAACCATCAACCTAACCGCCTTTTCCACTCCCTTCTACCGCGTTCCATCCCCTCTGTTAGTGCTAAGAGGAGCTGATATGTGATCCTGCTGCTTACTGGTAATTTGGAATACCGTATATACTGTGTTGGCAGTATAAAGGACCTCACGAGGCGTTTCTGTGCATACCGAGAGTAAAACTTTTCAGCTATTACCCAACCAATGTTTTATAAAACTTTGCGCCACCGAGCAGTTACTGGGGGCAGCGGAAATGAGCAAAGTGGAATAAAGCCAACTAAAACTGTTCCACCTACAGTACCCATTCAGTCTACAGCAAAAAAGGAAACCACAGTACAACGAGACTCAATGTATTTTGTTTGAAACGGACGGAACGCTTGTGATTCTTCCAAATCGTACCATTCATGTAACAAACAGTACTGTCTACTTGAAATATAATATTGACCTTTAAATTTGTGTCGAATTAAAATTATTCAAAAAAACCTTTCAAAACATTCCTTTCAACATGAATCTATAGAATGTAATCTGGAAAAATGACATATACACCTGTTCCATTAGAAAAAAGACTTATCACAACACTTGCGTCAGCCTCTTAATCATTACGATAAATCATAAATAATAGAAAACTATAAGTTAAGCAGGGAATGACCGCTCTCCATCATAAATTGCGTTAAATTTTGAACAACCAAAAGCATGTCCAGTGAAAATCTAAACGGTAGCGGAAACGGGACTCGAGCATTTTAAATTGCTCCCACCGACCATTTACGGTCTCATTTCAAGCCCTAATTCTCGAATAAATTAACTGTGATATTGATCCGCCGCGGCTCAGAAACACATTTACTAACTGAATAATCTTGATCAGTAATCACCTTTTCATTGGCTGATAATTTTCCTCTTCAACCATTTCTAAATAGTAATATACCTGGATATGATCCACATGGAAATGGACCGTGAACCCAAACGATAAATCCATTTGCTATATTTAGACCTATCTCATTCCTTAATTCTGCATTTCGAAATTTACGTGTAAAATAAGACGAGTACAATGGATCTGGCTCATTAAATACATATCAGTACCATTGATAGATATGTAACAGTTTTCTATGCCATTCATCATAAATATTTTACTTGATTTTATCTAGAAAATCAAGATAGCAATTTTGCGTACCCCTTCATAAATTAACATAAATACGATAAAACGTACCACATAATTAGATGCAAGCAAATGAATAAAGTACCAAGTCTATTTACGGAGTGTTTTTTCATGTGCATTACAAAATGATCTCCTTGGTGCTCCGTAACATTCTATCTTTAAAAAATACGAAAGCAGATGTTAGGTCTTCCACCGCTTGTAATTCTTGTTTTTATTAACTCCCATGCTTTATGGTAGACCAGTGGCGATACACTAAAGTGACTCTGAAACTGCGACTTTTGGTAATGCTGCTTGTCGATGATGTACCAATCATTTCTTCCCCAATAGTTGCAAACATGGCAGAACTTACGCTTAATGTCATAATTACTTTTTAGGTTATAGAAGTATTGATAGAGTGCCAATGATGTTTTCTTCAAATGTGCTTGAAACTACGGAGAATGTTAAATTTCAATATAACTCCTGTTATGTCTTTACGTTGCTATCATTACCAAAGCACAATACTCGTATTGTTTGGACGTCATTTTATACAAGTTAATGAGCTCCATTGATAACAAAATCATAGTGGAATACTCAGAACAACATTAATCTCTTACAAAATCAAATTAAGTAGAAGACCTATAGCAAGACCAGTGTTCAAACTATTCAACCTCCTTAATAATTTTTAATTCATCAATCTAAAGATTTTTGTCCCATGAAAGGACTCCAAAAGTCAACACATTAACTCAAATCAGCCTATTCGTACAAAGTTAAAAAGTTTTGCATGCACAAAAATAAATTAAGCACTTTAATCAATCACTGTTAATGTAGGTCACCTGAGTGAAAGAAACAATCCATCCATCTTTGCAGTTATTACAGCATCATAATACGTAATGTTACGTTCGATTTAGTAAGCGAAACATTACAAACTAGTTATGAAAGTTAACGTGTCTCTATACTTCTTCCTTTTACATTAAAAAGTAAAAATATTAAAAATTATCATAAGACAAAGGCAATCGGTTAATTTAGCCATAAGACATCATAGAAATTGTTTTACTATTCGTGTGAAAAAATGCACAGTACATGATATGATTCAGACAACCCAAAACCGTAATGTTACGGAATAAACCAAACTTTACGTAACTCGCTGCACACTCTTCCCTAAGTTTTGAAGCAATTTTTCTAAAAAATGAAAAGGTAAGTTAGCTGACAGGATTATGTATACAGTAGCTAAAAATTATATTAAGTGTTTTTCAATTAAAAAAGAGGCCATCAGTTATGTAATGTTACACTTTACTCGAATTCTTACTTGTAATATTGTGCGTAACATGACGTGAGATATGTGTGTATTCTTCACGCATAACTATGTTCAACAGTTATGAGAGGTTGACAAAAAAACTTAGAATCAGGCATTTTGAAACATACTATATTGCGCAGCGTTTCCAATCAAGTCGTATTTTCTTCCAAGTATAAAATTGACGTAACGCTGAAATTTTAGATATGAGGTGTCAATAAGAAGTATTGCAATTTTTTCTAATCTTGCTGCATATTACGAACGCATGATTGATCAATTAAGCAGCTAGCATATATTTTTAAGTAAAACAATGATTTATCTTCGAACATTGTTCCAGAACACGATTAAAGGAACACTGAAGACCATTTAGTAGTGCATCTAACAATGGGTGCGTAGATAGAATGCTTCAAATGTACTATGATTTCACTGCAGACTTAAAGCTATGAGTAAATGCCAGCGTATACCTTTTAGTATAACTTGATATTGCAAATTGTAATCTCCAACTTTATGTCGTATAAGAAGCTCGTACAAAAGTTAGCAGTGGTATAGAGTTATCGTAAAAAAGTAGTCTACATAGCTTATGAGTATTTTTCGCTTTATGGGATACAAAAGTGTCATATACGGATCTAAAGTGTCGTGTTTACTACAATGTCTGCGCTGGCTATCGTACCCATGTACAATCAGGGGTATTTATCGATAGATCAGGGGTATCTTCGCATAGGTATAGGTAGTTTGAGTAGGCTAGAAGGAAATAAAGGAATAACTTTTATGTACGGAGAAGGGCCTGGAGCTGCACACCTCGGCTGGACAACGGACCTGAACATCGATGCTGCTAAACTTTTCGATTGCACCTCCCGTTAGCGAGGGCGCGGGCGCACTGTAGTCTCCATTACAGTGCGCATGACAATACTGTATTGTAATGTCTGTAATTTGTCATAAGGGGCCTATTCAACTGCTTAGTACAGGTCGCCGTAAATAAAAGTGAAACGTCACCATGGCCACTTTGCGGTTTTTATTATTCGAAGTTTAAATACTTGTGGGGGAGTCTGGTTGCCGTATTTTTCTTATATTCACAACATCAAATCCCTTCCCACTCCCTGCGCACCATATCTCCAAAATGAAGCTCCGCCTCACCAAGCAATCTCCGGCTGCTAGGGAAATTTGGTCTCTCTTCGAACAAGGGCAAATTACCAGCTCTGAGACGGCTGCAGTCGTAAAAACAAAAAGACCCTCTGTTATCGCTACTCAATCCTGCAGCCTGAAGCAGATTTTTTCATGAAATGAAAAACCGACATGAGCATCACACAAAGTACGATCTTGCTATCTGTTTTGTTTTATTTTATTTTTGAGGCCATTCTTACTTTTTTTGTAGACAGTATTACAGTCCCTTCTTAATTTGGGCAGTTAGGAACATCTGATACTGAAAGGTGAATGGGGTGGATGGTGTTGACTTCGGTAATATTGGTGGTGGACTGGGTGGTCAAACAGAGTTTTGTGTTGTGGCATATACTGAAAAAACATTCATGCCGCGATGTATTCTATTTGGAATGTGAGACTTACTAGAGTTAAAGCTTGACTGCGGCTATTTTAATTCATAGTGGTGTTGATCTGAATGGCTACCAAATTCGCGTTGGACTGAAAGGGCCACCATGTAGTTTAGTTACATTTGGCCTATAGCTGTGACTGATATCCGCGTGCTACATCATGCGTGGGAGGGCGGGCATCGAGTAGTAAATAGTGAGGATGTTCATTCTCGGAATATTGGTTTTGATGTTTTTTTGAAGACCATGCGGAAGAACATTACACAGAAGATGAAGTCAACCGTATCGTTTCGTTTACCCTTTAGGGTGTATTATTTTATTGAAAAGAGGCATTTTTTGGATTGGCGGGATATGTCTACCCGAGTAGTTTACTTTCGATCTGCGTGCAATGGACGATAAGTCCTACGAAAACGGCTTAGGAAGCGGATAGGTTTTGGTGGGATATATAATAGAGATATCGGCTGTAGTAGCGCCAGTAAAGATCAAACTTTTACTTGCTCCGCAGTGAATCAATTACTTTACGCTATCTCTGTGAAGAGTGGAAGATATGATTCTTTTATTGCAACCTCCATGAGAAGTGAGCTCGTGCCTATCCCTATATCTACTCTCGGAGGTTGGCAGCCGGACACTTACAGGGTGCTAACCGAAGTCGCGCGGGACGTGGCCGTTAGAGTGATGGGGGCGTATGGTAAGGTCCGTGCGGTACTTACTCAGAAGCACGCTGCCGCGGCCGTAATGTTCAAAGCAGCTTGCCTGCTGGGCGGCCTTGAGCCGGCTTTTTAGGGAAATTTAAGAGTTATTACTGGTCACCCTGAAGGATATTCCAGGCCAAGACCGACCATACCTTTCAAAATTAACTTACCCACATTTCCCCCTTTACGCTGTTGTCTTGTGTAAGAATATCCTGTATTTTGTGACAAAATATGCACCAGTGAGTTTTATCAAATTTATCCATTTCCCGCTGCCCCCTGTAGTCAGTGCCTGGGGTGGCGTATGGGTTCCGAGGGGAACGATAACAATACCCCATTGAATAAGCCTTGCGTAAATAGAGTTGGTAACTGAATTTACGTTATTGCATTTCTAAAATGCCCATTGCCCGATCCGACTAACAGAGTCAAGAACTAACTTGTTAGACATCGGCCACGTGCAGTGGGGCGTGAGCCAGGATAGCCTTTGCAATAAAGGACCATATGGTGGAACTGAGGCGCTGGGGGGTGCGCCGATGGATCGTGTTAGCAGTAGTAAAATATTTCCGCGCTGTTCGTGGAATGAGCTCCTCAAGCAAGAAGATAGTCTAGATGAAGGCGCACCGAGAGAGTCGAAACGCAATGGGTGCGGATTTAAAGTCCAACTAGAAATTAATAATAGTTTACTCCCGTTGCATTTCTCAGATGTCCACAGCCAAATTCGACAAATATATACAGCAAAGCTAGCAATCAATTGTAATTCAGCGGTTTAAATTACAGACTGTAGCTAACCGAACAAGATGGCATCGCTTCGGAGGTTTAATCTTCCCTCGCAAGAGTGATTCGGAACCCGCTGCTTCTATTTCAAGAGGATTCCTCCAGATATTGATTACTAGCCACCTTCTTTGCTGTAATGCTACTCTAATGGGCATGGTGTATCATCCGATACTGCCAATTGTTTGATTCACCTGTTTACATGAGACCTGCTCTGAAAGCTTTTCTCATGCGATCAAATCTTTGGCTATTCAGATCATAATCCAGTGCACTTTATGTACAGTACGCGCATGCAGTTCATCTCAATAAGAAAATAGCCTTTCATGAGAGTAGTCGCATTACTGATTCATAAGAGGGATTAGGAGCTTCTAGTCTGAAAGAGAGACTCTTACCGTGGATAGTATGCCAGCGAGGAGGGCAGTGGCGACACTTGATATGATAGCAATACTCATGCGTTACAGCAGTTGGGCCATTACGACAGGGTAACGACTGGCAGAGCGGAATAAGATGTGTTAGGGGGAATTTTGGGTGCTTTACTCATTAGGGATGCAGGACGGCTATTTTCCGACGGCTAAGGTGGACAGGTCTGTGTAATGGAGTCTGGAAATGATGCAAGATGCGTTAGCGTGGTAGAAGTCAAATTATTCTTCAGCATTGCAGTACCGTACATTAGCCACGTAAACTCTACCATATTCACGTATTTGATTGTTTGGTCGTAATACTTTTGATTGCGATGAGGCCTTTCGAGTAATGGAGGCGCGCAAGCTTCGCATGACGAGGCTTTACCTTTAATTGGTAAAGAGAGCTACACTATCACATTCCATAGCTTTTGGCATGGGAGCAAGGAAGGCACGGTACAGGCTCTGGACAGAAACTATTTTAAAAAAGGGGATCAGTTGAGATATCTATGCAAGAAATCCATAGTTGCGAATGGTGTGCATGTACTGAGCAAACAATTTCTGCTTCCGCCCTCTTATTTCGACGCCATCCAGCGCAAGCTCGATTGCCTTGTGCTGCAAATTATATAATACAGCAAACTCTGCGTCTTGTCCATCACAGACGGTACATGCGCTGTGGTTTAGATCGAGTCTCATGATTTCTCGCTACAGAAAGGGAGGCTGTTTCCTCCGTGAATTATTGCCCATGCACCTTTACGCTGCAACCGCACACCAGTGGATCGACAGAAATCAAATATTTACACATCCTCTTGGGGGTATGTCGCTCAACTTTTTATCCCAGCCACATATTTCCAACGGTGGAAGATTTGGGGTGTTTTAATATTTGAAAGACATCGTCCGCTGTTTCCTGTGGTACATGAAGCAGTCGTGGATTGGCTTATTTCCATGTGCTTCGATACAACGGTTTCGATATTTTACATTAGTTTCTGGAGATACAACCGTTTCATTTGCCTTGAATTTTTACGCCAAGACTTGCAAAGGACTTTGTCATAAACTGCTGCTACAATGCTACGATATCTACGCTCCGGTACAAATTTACTGGATACCAACCCACATATCCACCACAGTAAATTAACCCCCCATTTACGGTAACTGCTGCTTGCATGCAGTCTGTGACACAAAGAAAAACTTGAGCCAGGTTGCAGTTGCGCAAATACTTGAGCTGAATGCACAAAAATTGCATGCCCACGCGTGTGCGTGCGGTCCTGAAAAACTATTCGTATGCTGTTCTCCGTGGGATGACGGACAAGATGCCCCCAGGACGAAGCGGGTATCGGCGGCGCCCTTGGGGCCTTTTTAGAGGGGGAATTTTTGGGTTATTTTAATGCATGGAAGATTTTTAGAGTGTAGTGTAAAGTGCCATTTGTACGTAGCCACATCCCGGATAACTCGCCTTGAATTGAACTCCTGTACAGTACTGTACTTTGATATACTGTAAGGGCTAAGTGTGCAACCAGAATAACCATCAGGAGTCAGGTCCCAGCTCCGGATATCGTGACGATCGTAGGTTCTGGCCTCGTCCAATGCCGCAAAGTTCCATCCTCGCCTGTAAGTGTAAACCACTTCGTAATAAAACCTCAATCTACTTAGTGGACTGATATCCATATCACCAGCTGTGCCCAATGGGAAGAAAGAAATGTTGTTTAGAAGAAAGTGCCAATTGGACGAAACAGAGGCGTCACGTCAGTCTCCATCCGCAGCCTCATCTTCCAAAATTTTCTAAATTCAAAAGCTCATTTAATCAATTATAGTTTGCTAGTCGTGACAGACAGGCTAAAGTCTGTCTGTGTGGCTTGCACTGCCACCCAGCTAGCTTTGTAAGGAGATTGCAAGATCCGTCGCCAGCCGCGCAATGGAACGGGTTTCAAAGGTTCGAGGCATTCTTCTACAGCGAAACTCGGCGTTGGCAGTAACTTTTAACGCTGCATGTCTGCCGGCTGGCCTCCCATCGACTCTCTGGTAGACTGTGGCTGGTGCTAGCATTCGACAGCAAATGATTTGTGCATTGCTTCGACCATCGCTACATGTATTGACTTGCAGATTTACAAATCCAAATGGATTTCAGCCAATCTGTACATCTCAATTAAGAAAGCCCCCTTTTCCCGCAGATGAAAGTAATCAGCTAACAGTGAAAGGGGCCTGTGATCGCGCTACTGCATGAGGTTGACTCCTCGGGCCCCGATCTTCCCGAGGCTCGGGGTGATTGGCACGCATCCCGAGAGGAAAGTCCTTTGAGAATATGTAGTAAAGGTGTGAGGCTCCTGAAACACTCGAACGATCCTGCAAGGCTCGCCGACCTGAGGCACAGCTATTTGGCTGCTGGTGCAAGTATCGAAATCAACATCGTCTCGAGACAAGCTGATTGGTTGTAAAAGTCGATACAGCTACCATCCCAGCCCGCCCATTTACAGCAGTCTCCCGATAAGAGCGCAAGGACAGCGATTGTGGTTGTGATGGCGCCTACAAGCGTCAAGAAGCTGATGTGAATCTTCTCAGGTGTAAAAAGTTGATAGGAACAGTGAGGAAAAAGTATGCGTCTTAGGTTTATAACTTTATGTAGCTTACGAGATGTTTGCAGAGGAAAGGAGTTTGGTTTGGTTGCGACGGCGCATGGCCCGTGTAAGCAAGGTGGATGCCACTGCAACCAGCTCTTTACTGAATAGTGGGCCTACCAAGGCGGTGTCACAAGATGACATAAACCGTCTCAGAAAACCGTGGAAGACCATTCACAGAGTGCACATCAATTGATGGCTATCAACCGAGAGCTGGTGCCGTAAGGAAAGCAACGGCGGAGATTTACACAGTTGTGCTACGTTCAGCACTGTCCTGACCGTGGCCGACAACCAAACTTCCGTGCCTCCTCCTGTGCTAGACACTGAGCGAAAATGCGCCTGTAATTTCCTTGACAAGGCTGCTCAACCTAGCAGAGGAGATGTCGAACCGTCTGATCCACGTTCCTCACACACATCCGACCGATCGAATAAACTATCGGGTACTCGGAAACCGGCCTACGCCAACTGACTACAAACTGCCCGCCCATCAAACATTGTCCACACGAACCTTTACAATGCATGCAATGCATTGATGAGGTTGGGCGCAAGACAAGTGCAAATTCATCACTGCTGCGTCCCGCCTATGGACCTCGCCACAATTTGGCAATCCCGTGGCCAATTCGCTGATCAAGAACCCGCTGAGCACCACAAACACTAGTCATGACATTTTGACAGGCCACCCGATCACCCATCCTCGCCTCTCTTGTCAAGCAACGGCACAGCCTCGTCGACAATAACGTGCCGGCTGTCATCATCGCAGCCAAGCCCCCCACTCAAGTCGACCCTCATCAAAAGCGGGATTGCCATAACCCGAGCTGGGCGACCGCCAATCCCACATAGACGGCGGTGCACCCACACTAGCATACAACGCGCCCGACAAGGCGGCGCCGATACTAGGCCCAACGCCATTCCCCAAGCCCATCAACAGGCCCTGAGCGCTGGTGGCCAGGTGCGGTGGGGCCATCTCACTCACCATTGCCACAGCGGCTGTCAAAAACATGGCATATGTCCCCCCATTGAGGGTCTCGACAGCGACAAAGCACGGGGTGACATGCGAACCGAGCAGATGCACAGCACCGTACATGAGCAAGGTGAGCGAGGACAAGGCCATACCAGCCAGAAAGGCAGCGTGTGCACCGCCCAACACGCCATATAGCGTTGGAATAGAAAAACACAACGGCCTCTGTGAAACAACTGAGAAAGACCGACAAGCCAAGGGCGGTTGTGGAAACACCCAGACCACCAAAATAAATAAACGTCGTGGTCTGCAAGGTACCCAAGACAACCCCTGCACAGTGACGGCGACTGCACAAAACACGGCACGGGGCGTACGCGCGACATGGCAGAAATCGGACATGGTACCATTGTGCTCCTTTGCGTGCTGTTGAAACTGAAACAAGGCAGGGGACAAGTCCATAAACAGGGCGACCAGGGCAACGACGACAACGCCAATCACAGCCTGGACATAGAGTACGATGAGCAAATCACCATGAAAGACATAATCCACAAGGGCGGAGCCTAGAACGGAAGCGAGACCCCATCCGACAGAACCATACAACCTCAAGCGACCATAATCGGCATGCGGGCGATGCAGCAGGGTGAGTTTGGCACGGATGCATTATCGACAGCCGGTTCACAGACGGAGACGAAAAGCTCACGTAAACAAAGGAGCAGTGTGACGAGAGGGAGGGGGCGAATGCGGGAGAGAATCAAGGTGCAGATGTAGTAGAGGGTGTGGGAGAGGAGGAGGAGGGGACGATGGAGTCGGGTGTGGTCGAGGAGACGGGTGAGAAGGGGGGCGGCGAGGAAGATGATGAGGCGACGGAGGGAGATGAGGTAGCCGATTTGATGGGCGGGGTAGTGGAAGGTGGTGGATAGGATGAGGGGGAGGAATAGTTGGGTGTATTGGGCGGCGTAGAAGAAAGAGGTACCAGAGTTTGAAGGGGAGGAGGGAGTTTGGGAGGTGGAGAGCATGGTTGGGAGGGGGGTGGAGGAGGTTGGGCGAGAGTTGGAGGTGGGTGCGGGGGGGCGGGGGTTGGGGTTGGTTGACCCTTTATGGGGTGTGGGGATGAGTGCATAGGGCGAGGGAATGGTAGGGATGAATGAATGTTGTCTGCGGCGGGGCCTGATGATCGTAGAATGGAGAATGGGTATCACAGTATTGAATATTGGAGGGGTGGAGTCATTCAGGGGAAGAATTATTGGTCATTTGCATTGGGTGGATCATTTGCGCGTCTTTTTCTCAACATTTTAATTTTCTCAATTAAAATGCGTGCCGCATTTTAGTCTAATCGGCGCCTTACAGATCACAAGTTCAAACCTATTCCCCCCCCCCCCCTACAAAACGCCTCCCCTGACTCATACTGCACTGCACTACGTAGTGCAAATCAATAATTGGACCAGTGCTGTCCGATCACCCACCAACCCCAAACAACGGGTGGCCGACCCCCCCCTACACAATCCAATCTCGGAAAGCAACATACTGTATGTAACAACAGGTTGAACAACTCCCTCACCACAGCAAGTGCCCAACAACCAATCCACACTGTCGCCGAATAACATCCATATTCTTTACGCATCACCTTTCTCGAGTCTACTCTACCAAATACTGTACTGCCACCCAACATACAGTACTATACTGTACACTATAAACAGTACTGCATTGCGCAACACACTATTACTGTAATGCGTCGGGGCTAGGAATGCTGCCGTCACAATGTTGGTCAGGGCCGACAGACCCTTATGCAAGCTTCACGGAATACCGAGGTCGTGGTCTGCATTTAAAGGTGGGGAGACATGCCGTCAGGCCAGCGACGGATGTCGGCTTCCTACTGCGTGCTGCGAGCAGCACGCATCGAAGATTTTCAGGAGACAGGGTAGGTCTGAATCATCCAAGACGATGATCGGGGTGCGTCGGGAAGGGTGGAGAGAACCACAAGCTGCACGCGTGCCAGGTTCGTTTAGATCCGCAATCTACAGTGCGACAAATCAGAAAAGCAACGCAGCAACCTGGTCACATCTACATGCCCCACTACCGTACTTCGCTATGTCAACATCACTGCCCACCGTGCTTTTGACCGCAACACACGAATATGCAGCCCGTTTTATACATGAACCCAGGCCGTGTAAGTTATTCAGAAAATCGTGGAACAGGACACTTTCTTGATGCGAAACCACAAAGCAGACACGCATTTCTTGATTGCATAGCAGTAGCACCTAGTACTTTGTTGGCTTTCCCTTCCCCTCAATCACAACCAGCAACCTCTTCGCCATGCTCCGATAAAGTTTGAAGAGATAATCTGACTCAATTTCGGACCAAACTGTCCTTACCTCCTCCTCTACCTCTTCGATATCCTCAAACTCCCGGTTGCGCTTATAAACCCTTCTTTCCATCAACGCCCAAACATTTTCATTGATTTTTAAATCCGGGAGCACGCGAGCCAAGATAATGAGCGGATCTGCTTTGCTTGAGGCCATTCCCGGGTCTTCCGGGCTGTATGAATGGGACAGTTGTCTTGCTGAAAGACCCATGTATCCGTTTCACCAAACACATCCGCGGCAAAGGGTACCAAACCGGTATCCAAAGTATTGCAAGAACCAGTGGCATTCTGCTTACCTTTGACGATAATCAGTTCAGAGACCCCATAAAACGAGATGGCTCCCCAGAGCATCGGTGAGGCCCCGCCGTTCTGGCGGTTGGAGAAGCGCTTCGGTTCGGTTCTCAAATCATGCCAATAATACTTGAATCCTTCGGGTCAGTCTATATTAAACTTCTTCTCGTCAGAGAAAATGATTTTGATAAAGAAAAGGTGTCCGCGGGCAATGTATCGTCGCGCAAATTGCACTTGTCTCGCCATGTGTTCCGGTGTCATCTTTGGACCCTGAATCATCTTCCTGTAGACCAACTAACTGAATCCTTTAAGTATCTGCTGGACGCGACGCACCGATACGGGTTTATTAAGCTGCTTTCTGAGCTCTGATACATGCCTTTTGCCGTTGGCCACCTCTCTTAGAAGACGTCGTTTGAGTTGTGCAGACAGTTCCCCTTTCTCGGCTTCGAAATTTGCCCCTTTCCACGTTCTTCATGCTTTACAAAGCGAAAAACTTTTGAGCTGTTGCGGTCGGCTACTTTTGCGATGTTTCTAAGTGACATTCATTCATCATGGAGGGTCGCAATTTGACCTTTTTTGAACTGGCTAAGATGGCCTTTGATTGCCATGTTGTGGGCTCGTTGGGTCTGATTTGTGGAGAGGAAGGGCCCTGGGCTCTTCTTTATAGTATTTTTTTCTTAACTGTATGGTATAAAAATTCAAGACCGTTTGCTTTTCCCGCTGGAAGTGTTTCTGTCTTCCTTGTTTTCTTTTTGGTTTCGCATCGGAAAAGTGCTTTAAAACACTCTCTTTTAGATAACGTGAAAAAGTTTGTGTATGTAATAAACTGACTGCATATTCGTGTTTTGCGGTTAAAAGTACGGTGGACAGCGTTGTTTACATTCTAAAGTACCTTAGTGGGGGCGTCTAAATGTATAGAAGTTAAGGTGTTGCTTTTCTGATTTCGCGCACTGTAATCCATGAGGGCGCGCATGGCACGAAATTATTACGCGTTTCTCATTTCACCACAGAAATATGCAGGTACTACGTGCAGAGTGCTGAATGCCCTACTGTAACAAACCTAAGAGAATTAGGTTTGAATAGGGTGGCTAAACTCTGCATGTTGTGGGCGCGACATACTGTACAGTATTACAGACGCGGCACACGTGGACCAAATCGCGTAACAAAGCTGCTGATAAAGCCGAGTCTCCACTTCTCCCGTCGAGCATTTGCTGCGGGTTGCGACAGCGGCCGCTTATTCGTCGATTACCTTAGACATCGTCGCAGACGGCGATCCACGTGAGTCAAAGGCTAGCGGCACAAACTTCCATCCCAGTCTTGATCGTCCTGGGAGGGCTTCACTGGGGATGGCTGCTACCTTGCTGGCAAGCTCCCTATTTTTCCGTCTTTCCGCTGCTTTGGCAACGGCGCGCGCCTCACGCGCTCCAATGGACATGGACCTCTCTTGGAATGGCGATGTTACTGTGACGTCGTACGCCACCGGGAGGAGCGGCAAGGTGTTGATCACTTCCGAACTCGAGTACACTAGAATGTCTGCAGGCCGTACATTCAGTCCGGTAAGTAGGTATTTCACCTCATATTGGACGCCGACTCCTGCTGCTTTGAGCACTTGTCGGCCAAATACCTTCACTAGGGGATTTTGCAGGTTAGTCCATCTCAGGTTTTTTTTGCCAAAATCCGCTGCATGGTCACCTCGGTTGTCCATGGGCCTGTTGCACTCCGCGCATTGCAGCGGCACTGTGTCGTCAAACACGTGAACTCCTAGGTGGCGGCGTAGCATCCCTGACCACATCTTGTTATAGGTTCGGCTGACCGCAGACGGATGTGCGGTGAGAAAGGCTGCAGCAGGCGTCTCTAAGTATGCTTGGCGGCGGATTCTTCGCCGAATATCAGCTTCCGAATGCAGCGCGGTGCTTAGAAACCATTACCATACGTCTTCTTTCCAGAATACCTTTGCTGCCGACTTGCAGCAGGCTCGATGCAAAATGCTGCATGTATTATCGGGCTTATTTGCAAGACTGGCCGCTGTCAGTGTTTGGGTGGAGTGGGGAAAGGATTATGTGTTTTACTCTTGGAAGATATATCCGATCGATCCCATGGTTTTCCAGACAACCACAATCGACTCAAAAAGGGTATAACGACACAGTAATGGGGAAAAAACTGGTGGATTTGTCGGACAAAATCGAGGAGGAGGCTGTCAGCATGTGCATAGCTTTGTGCGCGGTGCTGGGCTACGCCAAAGTCATCGGAGCATCTCACTTGTTCGGAGTCGATGATGCTGACCGCATACGACGCTAAATTCAGCGTTGCCACGGGGGTAAATCCGTGGCCTCCGAGGCGCAACGGAAGAGCCAATTGCTGGCGGATCGCACTCGTCATCGGCACGTTGCTTGACCGCGAAGAATATTCCATCTGCTCTTGGTCAAATCCCATTGCAAAGACGCTTGTGTCCTCGGCGGTGTTAGTTTCATCACATGATGTCGCTAGCATGCCGAGGCGCAGCCACAGTGAAGGTGGAACCGGATGCCAGCATCTCTAATCCAGTCGATCAGCGACAACGTTAATGGGGATAAATCGTCCGGAGAAAAGATACTTAGAACAAACTACCCCAAGACGGAAGTGTTGCGAGCGACAAAAGTGCTACCGTGGTATAGTTGAACGAATGAAAAGGAGTGTATATGGGAGAGAGTTGAGAGGGCTACAAGCAAGTATAAAAGGGGCAGGGTCTACCACTGATGCTCTGCGACCAGCTTAGGAAAAATTTTCTTGGGTCCCAAGTTGACTCTCAACTTCCTACTACTCGGAACTTGACCTGAAGTTGTCTGCCAACTTGCTTGACCTTTCAAGGAGGAAGCACTTGACTCAGCTTATATAGACTTTTCGGCTAATCCAAAAGTCTCAATCAAACATACTAAATACCATAAAACGCATAAAAGGGCAGCTCGTGGATTGGATTGGCCAGAGGGAAGATATTAGCAAGGAAAATATCTGTATCTACTCCTCACAATCGTCATTCTCAAGATCAGAACCAAAAAACGCTTCCAAAATATCCATAATTTCAATGCAATCCCTACAAATTCCCTCGAACGGCTCAGAATGATAAATGGCTTCATCAGACATATCAAGACCCTTCAACCCTTCCTCGCGACCCTCAGCCTCCGCTCCAACCCCATCCGAAGAATCCGAGATGGCGATCACGCCCTCACTCTCTCCTCCATCCCCCACAGCAACTTCCCCATGATTATACACCATCGGTTCCCACGGAGCTACAAAGTCTTCCTCATCCTCGGATCCCTTTACGTCCAACTCAGTCCCCTCTGACTCCTCCTCCTCCGCCTCCTCCAAGAAGTGCCGACGAACCCACTCCCGAACACGCTCACAGTCCATCCTCCTGAAGTAGTCGTCGTAGTCTGTTGGCCCATTATTCATTAGAGCTAGCCGTTGATGGGGCGAGAGGGGCGGTTTTTGGTGATGGGGGCGGAGGGGCGAAGGTTGTTCATTCTGATAGACGTTGGGGAATGGGAGGCAATGTAGGGTGTTTTTGGGGGGGAGGGGTGATGAGTAAAATGATCGGGGACATTTGGAACTTGGAATAAAGGGGTTTAAATAGGCTCCCGGGGCAGGTTCTATAGATTAGGAATAGGTAAAATAAATCTGCAAGGGATTTTGCAGTAGTGCATTTGCGCCCTTCTTCTCAAAAAAGGTGAATTTGGAGGAGGAAGTAAGCTAAAAGGGAAAAGGAACTTGATTCGGGGTCGATTCAGAGGGCTAAATACAGTATAAAAATATCTAGATAAAATGGAAGTAAATTTGGAAATGACGGTGGGAGAAGTTAGGGGCGGGATCGTTGTAGGTTGCTGGATTACACGAAGGGAGGACCATTTCCTGTATTACATGAAGGAGGACCATCCTGTATTACAAAAGTGTTTTTGCTTCCTGCAATTTTATCATTGAGAAAGTGCTCCATGAATTGAGGCGAACCGATCGGGGCGCCGAGGAGGTGAATGCCGTGGTTGGAGAAGATCTCATTTGGGAAGCGGTGTAGTAGGGGTGTCTCAGTGGCAGGTTGGCCCGGCCAGAATCGGCGTGTCTTAGCCGGGTTCAAATACAGGCCGTGATCAGGTCCCTTAGACCGCAGGATCTCGACTGCTTTGTCGAGCTCAGTGTGTTTGCCTAGAAGGGTGCAGTCATCTGCATACCATCTGTGTAGATGGAGTTGTGTCAGATCAGAAATTTCTCTTGCCAGTGGGTGTATTACAGGGGAGAACATCAACATGCTCGCTGGGTCCCTTGTTGCATCCCTTCTTGGCTGTGGATGTCTTGTGTGGATGCCGCAGGCAAGATTGAGACGGCATTGACGAGCATACAGTACGCTATGTTAGAAAGCGGCATAACGACGGCAGTTTGGTCGGCAGGAGGTCTATCATTTTCTGTATCGAGAAGCGGTTGAACGCATTACGCACATCCACTGAAAGGTGTGCGTAGTTCTCGTCCTCACCTTTGCTGACGACCAGTCTCCGGGCTTCGTGTACAATAAATCCAGTCCGCAGTGCACTCCGTTGGCCACCTCCACTGGGGCGAAGTATTCCCTCGTGCCTTCCAATGTGGTTATCTGGAAAGCCATGGGATAGATCGGATATATCTTCCAAGAGTAAAACACCCAAACGTTCCCCTTCCAATGCCAGAGGTAGGAGCACTTTTGTCACTAGTCGCCGCAAGGCCGTCCCAGTTGCCATGGGGCGGATCTTGTCTGGCCAAGGTTGGATACGCAGCAGCGTCGCAGAGGAGATGAGGGGGATTCTCGTTTGGGAGGTCTCCATGAGCTAGTCTCGTCACAACAGCCGTTAGCCACCGAGATACCCGTCACCCCAACTTCAAGGCTCACGCCTGTCTTGGCCAGCGGCTGCAGGAGTCGCGGTGACATTCTCCAGGGCCAGGTACGGAATTAGGGTTCAGGCGTCGGACTGCGCGTGGAATCGATTCCTCGGAAAGGGGGAACGTTTGGGTGTTTTACTCTTGGAAGATATATCCGATCTATCCCATGGTTTTCCAGACAACCACAATCGACTCAAAAAGGGTATACCGACACAGTAATGGGGAAGAAACTACGCTCCCTAAAATGCTACCTTCAGGCCAGCCATCAAGCAGGCCGCATTTCCTCAGAAATGTCCACCGGGAGTGGCATGTCTCTCGCTTCTATGGCTCTCACCGGAGACTGCGGTGCTGGGTGCAGTTTTCGCAGGCTTTTGGCAACTTGCGGGACGCGCACGTCAGCAATGTGTGACTGGTGCAGGGTGCGCACTGCACGCCCATATTGCGCACCTGCAGCAAGATGGGCTGCCCTGCGGAATTTCGCATTGCACAGTGCTTTGTTCTATAGAGCACTTGGTTTGAAGAATACTCGTTTAACGAATCCGCGGTTCAGAGGCTGTTTGTTGGCACTGGAGGGTCATTGCGGACTATAATAACAAAGACAGTCGGCTGGCTGTCTGGTTAGAAGGTATGTGTGAACAGTCTCTGCCATCTCTAAAAGAGATCTTCACAACCCACACCCCAGTCATGTCGCATATACCGACAAAGTTCCGCGGTTGTCTAGCAGAGACGTATGCAAAGTCGATGGACGATGCAATGAACGCTTGTCTTGCTGATAATTCACGAGCAACTCAGGCGCTCACAAAAATATTTCTGTTCCCAGCAGTTATGCTTACGAACATTTACTCGTCAGATTCCTGCTCCAGTGAATACCGGTGGCACTCTATTACGGACAAAATGAGGGAAAGAATAGATTTATGGAACGCGGGGCACTTCAGAACACTATGGGCGCAAGCACACGACCAGCCCAAACACCGCACGGCACGAGCTCGTTCCACTTCGGACCAGCAACAGGTCAACGTAAAAAGGGCGACAAAACTGGCCAAAGAATGTGCGTACAGAAAGGCTGCACAAGCTTTGCGCTCGCTAGGCGTTCTACCAGCTACTAGTGATGCAATCGATGCCCTTATCGATAAACATCCCCAGGAGGCCCCCGATGAAACAACTCTAGTCAGTGGAACATTTCTACCAACTACAGTTTCCGACCGATCACTGAAGACGAAGTCCTTGGCGCTATCAGGGCATTTAAACCAGGATCCTCTCCCGGAGGCTCAGATCTAAAGCCTTGCCACCTGGTAGAATTGCTAAGATTTCATCCTCATCGGGGAATTCCGGCTTTTTGTCAGCTCTTACGAGACTTGTTAATGTTTTGGCAACTGGAAAAGCACCAGCCGTTCTCGCTCCGTGGATCGCTGGCGCTCCACTAACCCCGTTGGCGAAGAAGGACATGTCGCCTAGGCCAATCGCAGTTGGGGAGACGCTGCCCAGGTTGGTCGGTAGCTGCTTAATGAAGCGAGTGCCCCAGAAGGCGGCAGACTACCTCCAAACTCTCCAAGCGGTTATCGCCACAAAGTCGGGTACCGACGCAGTGGTGCACGGAATTCGAAGAGTCGTTCAGGAGTACGGCAGTGACCCAGCATATGGGTTATTGACTGTCGATCTCAAGAACGCCTTTAATAAGGGGGAACGTTTGGGTGTTTTACTCTTGGAAGGTATATCCGATCTATCCCATGGTTTTCCCTTTAATAAGTGCAGCAGACCCGCTTTTCTGACCGCGGTGAGACAGCTATTCCCAGAGTTACAGCCCTGGGTCTCATATTGCTATGCAAACGAGTCCGTATTCCTGTGGATAGGTAGTCACACAATAAGAAGCGTCTGCGGGACCAACAGGGAGACAACCTTGGAGGCCTCCTCTTTGACCTTGTGCTGCACCCTATTATCCTCAAATACAAGAACTCTTCAGTTCAGAGGAAAGGGAGAACAGAGATTTGGCAAAGTTTTTACTTCAACTGTGGTACCACGATAACGGGTACATTATCGGCGCCACGACCAACTTGTCAAAGCTATCGAAGTACTTCGCTCCGTGGATGCTGAAAGCCGAGGACTGCACTTGTCGCTGCCGAAGTGCACCGTCTGGTGGCCCACAGCCCCTCCAGGGTCAGTACAGAGTCGCTACCCAGGCGAGATTAAGCAAGAGTACAGCGAGGGTACTTCCGTCCTGAACGCCCCCGTCGGTACTAAGGAATACACCACACGGTCCTTTACGAACCATGTCTCATCTCTCAGACCATTCCTCGAGACCATTGCTGACCTTGAGAATAGGCAAGTGGCATTCCAGCTACTGCGTAACTGTTTTGGCGTTTGCAAAGTAGGCTATTTGTTGCGGGTAGTGCCCCCGTCTTGCACTGGAGAAGGAGCGGAAGAGTTCGACAGGATGATGGAGGACTGTGTTCGAAAATTGGCAGGGGGAGTACTGGATTCGGAAGTATTCCGAGAACTCCAGCTGCCGGTCACACCAAGGACAAGAAAAAACCATCTCTTGGGATCGGACTCACCTCCGCGAAGAACATCGCGGCTGCGGCGTTCTTGGCTTCTAGCTCATCATCTAGCAAGCTTTGCAAGACCTTGCTCCCAACTCCTATTAAGGAGCTAGGAACATACGAAGCAGCTGCAGACGCCCATCGGAGGTGGTCGACCTCTTGCCTGCCGTCTAGGATTATCCCGTTCAGTGTAATTTGCTCGCAAAAAACACCATCGCAAAAGACGCTGACGGACGCAATCCATGAAGCAGTGCAAGAACGAATTCCTCTTGGGGATTCGAGGAGGCAGGCGTTTCGCGCGTCTATGGCCCTCCCGGGAGCCAAGGAATGGGTGTATTGTCCCCCATGCCCCGGACTACAGACAAGCATTGACCCTCGAGAATTCTCGGTGTGGCTTCAATACTACTGTCAAGTCCCACTTTTTCACCCTGGCACGCCATGCCCGAGAAGGAATTGCCCGGACACACTCGATGTACATGGCGATCATCTGATGCACTGCTTGCATGGAGCCCAAGGATCAACCGACACGATCGCCAAGTAACCCTTCTCGCGAAAGACCTGGCAAGAGCTGCTCGTCATCCTGTCGTAGAGCCACGCCATGGTCTCCACCGCACGAGACCAGACATCCAGGCAATGGGAAGCAGCGGAGGGACCGACTTTTTTGATGTTACCTTCGTGAATCCCCTCGCTCCCTCCAACAGAGAGTGAGGGCCTTCAACCCGATGTCCTCTCTGAATGCGCGCGAAATGCAAAGCAGAGAAGATATCAATCCTTTATCGCGACCTCCACCAGAGGTAGGCTCGTGCCTGTGCCAATCTCCACTCTTGGAGGTGGCACCCGGATGCATGTGCAGTGCTAAATGACGTGGCAAGAACGTGGCTGAGGGCACTGGAGACGTACGGAAAGGTTCGGGGGGTTTTGATGCAAAGGCACGCCGCAGCAGCCGTCATGTCCAATGCGGCCTGCTTGATGGCTGGCCTGAAGGTAGCATTTTAGGGAGCGTAGTTCCTTCCCCATTACTGTGTCGGTATACCCTTTTTGAGTCGATTGTGGTTGTCTGGAAAACCATGGGATAGATCGGATATATCTTCCAAGAGTAAAACACCCAAACCTTTTCCCCTTGGTAGGACCACTCATTCTTCATTTTTGTGGTGTGCTTGGATCGCCTCAGTCAACAAATCGGCCATTAACCTGCAGAAGCGCAGCGTATTCGCTCGCGGAGTGCTTGGCTTTGTCTTGTATGGGATTGCCACCCGGCTTCCCCCGCATTAACTGTCCTAAGACTCTAGTAGAAAGTAGGTGTATCCGGAGGAAGGCAGAGTGGATAATATCAGAATTCAGAGTATTGGCTGCGGTGCGAATAAGTGAGATGAGTAAGATGGCGAGGCTGTGCAAGCAGGTCCCGAGGATGCGATTAAAGATGTCGGAAGGGCGCAGCAGGCTGTACAGCGCGTCATATACTGGCGGAAGGAGAACATTCAACGAGGAGCGTTCTTGGTTGTGGGTGGGCATATTCGCAGGGGTAGGGGAAAAGTGAAGCTAGAGGAGAGACTAGTTGCAGGATGTCTTTGTTCCCTTGTCTCCCGCAGTAGGAGAGCTTTGCCTTCTTCGTTTGCATGCCCAGCATGAGTTGGGAAGGGGCAAAGGTGCTGTTTGTACGCTGTTCCGTCGTCGTCGCCGTAGAAGAGGAGTTACTGGGATGATTAGAGTGGGTGTCCTTTAGCTGTGGAGCGACAGATCCCTTCTGTTGTAACGCAATCCTGGTGGGTTGAACGTTTATTGAAGAGGTTACCCTGGTGACTGACTTGGCAGGCGTTGGGTCTGCATTTGTCTGGGGCTTGGAGGTTTAGAGTTTGGAGAGAAGGAGAGGAGAAAACAGAAACGGGCCTGCGCTTCCGTGACCCTGTGAATACTGATACGGTTAAATCGTCGGAGAAGAGATACTTAGAACCAACTACCCCAAGAAGGAGGTGTTGCGAGCGACAAAAGTGCTACTGTGGTATAGTTGAAGAATAAAGGGGAGTGTATATGGAAGAAAGTTGAGAGGGCTACAAGCAAGTATGGAATGGGGCAGGGTCTACCACCTATGCTCAATGACTAGCGTAAAGTAAATGCTTCTTGTGTCTGAAGTTGACTCTCAACTTCCTAACAATTTGGGACTTGACTTGAAGTTGTCTTCCAACTTGCTTCACCTCTCCATGAGGAAGCAGTTTATTCAGCTTATATAGACTTTTGGCTATCCCTTAAGTCCAAACAAAACTACAAAAGGTACCAAGAAGTGCACAGAAACAATTTGTGTGGATGATATACTCAAAAAAAGATACTTAAGAAACTAACAATCAATGAGGTCCTCGTATTTCCCATTCTCTAAATCAGATCCAAACAACTCCTCTAAAATATCCATGCTGTCCAAGCAGTCCCACAAATATCTGCAAACAGCTCATAGCTCTCTATTCCCTCCTGGGAGATATCTAAACTACTAAAGATATCTCCATCCGGTTCCAGCGTCGGCACCACTTGTTCCATACTCTCTAGTCCAGGCCCCACCAGTCCAACACTTTCCATGCCCCTGTTTCCTCATACAACTCGTCCTCGTCCTCCTCTTCCTCCTCGTCCTCCTCGTCCTCGTCCTCTCGTCCTCCTCCTCATCCTTCTCATCCTCCCCGTCCTTCTCTTCATTAACCTCGTAGACCAACTCAGGGGCCACCCACTCCTCGAAGGTCTCCTTAGCTCCCTCCTCGATGTCCCACTCCCGCCCCTTACCTACCTCCTCCGCCTCATCCTCAATAAAGAGGCGACGCACGAATTAGATGACCTTTTTCTTGGTTTGCCGGCGCAGGTAGTCCCGCGGTCAGTAGGTCCGAAAGGGAGTAGGGGAATAGATTTTTGGGGGCGGGGATGGCGATTTTTGGAAATGACTTCCGAGGGGCTTAGATTGGTCATTTTGGTAGGCTTTGGGGAGTGGGAGGTAATGGAGGGAGTTTTGGGTGTGTGGGGGGAGAAGAGTTATGAGCAAAATGATCGGGGACGTTTAAAACTTGGAATAAAAGGGTTCAAATAGGCTCCTGGGGCAGGTTCTATAGATTAGGAATAGGTAAAATAAATCTGTAAGGGATTTTGTAGTAGTGTATTTGCGCCCTTTTCCCAAAAAGCGAATTTGGAGGAGGAGGTAAGCAAAAAGGGAAAAAGAACTTGATTCGGCGTCGATTCAGAGGGGTAGATACAGTATAAAAATATCTAGATAAAATGGAAGTAAATTTGGAGAGGACCGCGGTAATGATAAGCGAGGCTCAGGGAGGACGAAGAAGGACCGGAACTATAAGCAAATTTGGACAAGGAGAGGTAGTACAGTAAACTAAAGGTCTGTAGATGACGGCGACAAAAAAATCCGTTCCTATCAGCACGCGCCTAACAAATACATCGGTTGGTCAAGGCAGGCGAGGGGGCATGCGGCATTAGACAGTGCGACTTGCACTGCGTGTCTATGCATGAGGACCATTTTGGCTCTCGAGAAGCTCTCCATTGCCCTAATGGTCAAATTTGCTGCCAATTCCGCGATGAACGCGGATGTACAGGGGCATACAGTAAATATGTTGATTGCCCTCGAGCGAGGTGATAAGACGATGTCAGCTATGAGGATGTCCATGCGGGGTCTCTCGTTGGCGGGGAGGTGATCTTGGCAGGGGGAAATATACTCCTTCTGAGGACGAAGGCCGGCTGTACGGTGGCGGAGGATAGAGATAAGCTTCTCATGGATATGGTTGTACCTGAGAACATGCCCTTCTAGCGAGGGGCAATTGGTAGCATGCACACCAAGGGGGTCGAGGAGTTGGGGGGGTCAGGTCTGGAGGGGAAGGTTTGGGTGTTTTACAGGTCGGGAGTGAAAGTGTCTGGGGCACCGCTGTGTGCCATCGAAGAGAGGGTTCCCTAGTCGAAGTTGAACCATCATATTCCACAATTCAGGTACCAATTTGGTGGAGGATCCAGGTTCCGGCAGTTCCGTGAAGGGGAGGTGGGAGGACTGCATGCGACAGGAAAGGTTGAGTGCAAGGCGGCGGGAAGGGGATTCGATTCTGGAAGTTGAGGAGAGGTGCGATGCAATGATGGGAGCTGGGTTGATTTTGTAAAGTAGTGTATTGGTGAGCCCGGGATTTATTTTAGAGGCATACTTGTCGGAGGATAACGCACTACAATTACGTTGGACAACACAGGAAGTCGGCACAAAGTAATAACTCTGAGAGGATCGCAAATAACGCTTGCATGTTGTGCAGTATAGTGGTATCATTTCTGATACAATAAGTGACTGCGTCCCGTTGCTAAGTTGCACGCAAGTTACAAGCAGTCTGACGTTCCCTGCGTAAGCCCATAAGCCCATATCAACACTGCAGCAACACGCCTTACATCGTTTTTTCTTAATCTGGACTTGACACTGTACACCAAGTTGCAACGTTGCACGGTAAACCTCGTTGCCTTCGCCATCATGCAACGGACGTATCCATCTGAGCCCCTTGGCTGACATGCAAGGCGAGACTTGTGGCAGATGGCCGACAGAGTTTGTTGTGCATCAAGGATAGAGCCCTTCCGTTGAATGGATGCGAGGACATTGGGCAATTGAAGCTGGGGAGGGAGGAGAAGTTAGAAGGAGAAGTGGGCATGAGAAGCAGAGGGGGCTGACGTGAGGGTGTCTTCGAGGGGGGATGCAAGACGTCCTGGGTGAGGGAAACTCTGGACAGCAGGGGGCTGTGGTAGGAGAGCGCTGGGATGGTAACCGTCAAGGTCAGGCCGAGCCCCCCGATAGAAAAAGGAAGAGAAGCGCAGAGCCAAGCATCATCGTGGATATCCCTATGAATGGCCTCGAACGGCCCTTTCAATTCCATATCAAAAAGTTTTGATGCCAAAAGGGTTATTTGCCGCGGGGTAGTTCGAAGGACATGGTTCATTCGGATACATTGGCACAGTGGCAGAGGAGATGAAATGCCGTGTGGGGGTCGCGAAGAGACTCGAGTGCTTCCCACAATTTCCTGGCGTGCTGGACTCGTGTGCTGATGATCGCGCGGCAAGCCTCGTGGCGCCCGATTGGGGAGACAAGAGTAATGATGGCCGCAGAGCGGTTTAACGTGCACGACAGAGCGGTATGCTGTTGGGGGGTGGACCAACAAGCCTCTGTTTTCTGGAGATTGATGAAAATACCGTAATCAGGTCTCTCGGATTCAATGTGACGCAGGAAGGAGACGGCGGAGTCCTGTTATATAGAGATGTTTCCGCCGTCAGCGTACCAAGTCTGGAGCGGGCAGTACGGAAAGACTCACGTAAATGAATGAGAAAAGGGAGGATTGATAGCGCGTAGAGGTGCATTGCAAGTGAATTGCCCTGGGTTATACTGGTTCTAGGGGAGACAAAGTAGGACCGCCAAGAACGCGCGATGAGTAGCCGTTTACTAGGTGCGCGTAACGAGCAATGTGAGAGACGTGAGTGGTAACTTCGCGGAGCACGTGGAATTGCTAAACTCGGATGAACGCATTCGTAAAGTCCATTTTCAGGAGCACGTAGTCGCTGTTAGCGAGGGAATCACAGGTGAGTCGTAGGGCACGAATTTTGCTTTCAATTCCATATTTCGAGCCACCTGCGTGCTGAAAGGCCCGAAGATACCAGACAAAGTCCTCATTCGAGCTTAGCTCGGCCACTAGGAGGCGTGCGACGAAACTTCGGAGGAGGACGCCGATGGTGATCGGGCGAAGGCGCCACTTGTCTCCGAGGAGTTAGGAATAGCAGTCAGGGTGGCCCCGGCGAACCAAGGTTGGAAGAGGGCAGGGATGTCTCCGTTCGCAAGAATGTTGACGAACGATGTGAGGGTGGTTATTCAGTTGACACAGAGCTCCACTCCAGCTGGGGCTCCCGCAAGGAGAGAGAGGATGGCGGGGCGGAGGCCATCTAGTCCTGGGGCAAAATGCCAGAAGAGGGCGAGGAGGGCTCGGCGGATGGTAGAATCATGAGTATGGGGAGTGGAGGGAAGCAGGGATCGTGGAAGGGAAGTGTACGGGTGCAGAGTGAAGGGCTTGGATCGCAGAGAGAGTGTCAAAGGAGGAGGGGACCGAGGGGCTGGACTGAAGGAGGGCAAAAATGGCCTTTGCACTATGTACGTCTCGGATAAGGCGCTGACAGCGTTGAACATGGGACAGAAATGGAAGGGGCGGAGAATTGACTTGAACAATCGCGTCGGAGAACGAGAGGGCGTTGTACACAGTGCACTCGGCGTCGCACAAAACGAAAGCGACTGACGGGGCGGGTACCAAAAGAAGGTTGTTAGGCGCGTGCTGATAGGAACGGACTTTTTTGTCGCCGTCATCTACAGACCTTTAGTTTACTGTACTACCTCTCCTTGTCCAAATTTGCTTATAGTTCCGGTCCTTCTTCGTCCTCCCTGAGCCTCGCTTATCATTACCGCGGTCCTCTCCAAATTTACTTCCATTTTATCTAGATATTTTTATACTGTATCTACCCCTCTGAATCGACGCCGAATCAAGTTCTTTTTCCCTTTTTGCTTACCTCCTCCTCCAAATTCGCTTTTTGGAAAAGGGCGCAAATACACTACTACAAAATCCCTTACAGATTTATTTTACCTATTCCTAATCTATAGAACCTGCCCCAGGAGCCTATTTGAACCCTTTTATTCCAAGTTTTACACGTCCCGATCATTTTGCTCATAACTCTTCTCCCCCCACACACCCAAAACTCCCTCCATTACCTCCCACTCCCCAAAGCCTACCAAAATGACCAATCTAAGCCCCTCGGAAGTCATTTCCAAAAATCGCCATCCCGCCCCCAAAAATCTATTCCCCTACTCCCTTTCGGACCTACTGACCGCGGGACTACCTGCGCCGGCAAACCAAGAAAAAGGTCATCTAATTCGTGCGTCGCCTCTTTATTGAGGATGAGGCGGAGGAGGTAGGTAAGGGGCGGGAGTGGGACATCGAGGAGGGAGCTGGAGACCTTCGAGGAGTGGGTGGCCCCTGAGTTGGTCTACGAGGTTAATGAGAGAGGACGGGGGATGAGAAGGATGAGAGGGACGAGGAGGAGGAGGAGGAGGAGGAGAGGAGGACGAGGACGAGTTGATGAGGAACAGGGGGCATGGAAAGTGTTGGACTGGTGGGGCCTGGACTAGAGAGTATGGATCAAGTGGTGCCGACGCTGGAACCGGATGGAGATATCTTTAGTAGTTTAGATATCTCCCAGGAGGAATAGAGAGCTGTGAGCCATTCGCAGATATTTGTGGGGACTGCTTGGACAGCATGGATATTTTAGAGGAGTTGTTTGGATCTGATTTAGAGAATGGGAAATAAGAGGACCTCATTGATTGTTAGTTTCTTAAGTATCTTTTTTTGAGTATATCATCCACACAAATTGTTTTGTGCATTTCTGGTACCTTCTGTAGTTTTGTTCGGACTTTAGGGTAGCCAAAAGTCTATATAAGCTGAGTAAACTGCTTCCTCATGGAGAGGTCAAGCAAGTTGGCAGACAACTTCAAGTCAGTCCCAAGTTGGAAGTTGAGAGTCAACTTCAGACCGAAGCATTTACTTTACGCTAGTCACATGAGCATAGGTGGTAGACCCTGCCCCTTCCATACTTGCTTGTAGCCCTCTCAACTCTCTTCCATATACACTCCTTTTTCGTTCAACTATACCACGGTAGCACTTTTGTCGCTCGCAACACCTCCTTCTTGGGGTAGTTGGTTCTGAAGTATCTCTTCTCCCGACGATTTACCCCTATCATTTGGTACTCTTGTGGAGGGGGTTGCACCCGAGGTATTCGAGTTGAGCAGTATTAGGGAACACTTCGGGGGATTTCTTTTCTGTAATCATGGATCTCAACGCTGCTCGTATAACGTTCACAGGGGGCAAGAGAAGACGTTGAGGAGTTTCTCTATACATATGTCAACGTTGTGATGCGTGAGAAGAGCGATGAAGAGAAGGCCGCAAGTATCTTCGCCTATCTTCATGGTGACGCAAAGCACAAATATAAGTCCAAGTTTATCGACGGGTGGTCTCTTAACGGGAATGGGCGTAACTTCGGTGAGGTATGTGAGTGGCTTGTGAAAGAGTATGCTAAGGAGGTAGAACCAGATGAGATGATTCGTACCGCCATAGAGGCCCGGCTCAACTTCGACGATTTGTTAAGCTCATTGGTGTACTTGTGTGATCTCTATGAAAAGGCTGGGTTCAACGCCCAAGCCAAGTACGGAATGCTGCGTAAGGCGGCTGGGGGATAAGCGGCTCTCCGATTTCCTCCTCATCAAGGGCCCTCACACTTTTGATGAACTGAAGGGTACCATAGTAGAATTTGTCAAAAATTCGGAGACGTTTCAGTCACTGAGTGAGGTACCGAGGGAAACCCGCACATCGATGTCTATCGTACATCCTGAAAAGAATTATCAAAGGCCGGCTACTAGTGCAGCAGCATTAATCTGTCAGGAGCGATGTCAAAAACTTGGAAGAAAGGTTGGAAACCCGATTCGATAATCGACTTGACATGATAACCTCGCAGTTGGAAAGCCTTACTCTTACCATTAAGAAGAACCAGTCTGGGGCCCCTAAGGCCGCAGAAGTCTGTTCTTACTGTCACAAGCCTGGACACTTTGCAAATAGGTGTCCTGATAATCCACATAGAAACACTCGTTGTGGAAAGTGCGGTCGATATGGGCATCATGAAAGTAACTGCTGGTCTAAAGACAACAGAAGAGCAAATTTATCGGACGCAGGAGTGAGTCAGGACCAGAGATGAAAATCTTACAAAACAGAAGGATCAAAGGTTGACGGATGCCGGTAACGTATCCATCGCTGAAGAAATCAGTCAAGTCAATGTGACAAAAAGGGATGGGGAAGGGAACATTTTATCGAAAAACCTAGGCTAGATTATGGAATGCTGGAGCATATCCCAGCACCTGTACCTCCTCGAACCAAGAGGTCTGATCAAGTTGTTCCAGGAGTGGGAGTCACTCCGGCCAAGAAGACGAAAAAGAGTAAGAAATTTAAGAGTATCCTAAGGACGTACTAAGTATGTGAAGAAGTACAATTTGGTGGCTGAGCTTGCATCGGCCCCAACTGGGATAACGTTTGGTCAACTTTTGAGGGGCGACGCAGAGGATGCGAGAAAAGAACTCAAAAAAATTATCAGGTCTAATAAGTCCGCTAAGGGTAAGAAACTGTTTCTTCAATCGGCCTCGACAGCACCAAGACGTCTTAAGCTGGTACCAGTCAAAGTATTGGGAATGAAAACCCAAGCTCTTTCGATTCGGGCGCTGTTCCAAACCTTATTTCAGAAACTTTGGTGACAGATCTAGGTCTCGAAATTATCCAACTACTCGAAGAATAACTGTGGCGGATGGAACCGTCTCAAAATGCATGGGCACTGTTGACAAGGTTTCCGTGTTCTTTGGGGACTCTAAAGTTGATGTAGACTTTCTTGTCATGCCGGATCTCCCTTTCGATGCAATCATTGGCTGCCCTACCATGGAAAGACTAGGGACATGCATTGACTTGGGCAACCAAATCGTTTCAGTTAATATTGACGGCAGAACCGTGAAGATGCCCCTGGATTTCGACAAAAGCACACATCCGAAGATTTAAAAGAAACGGACAGTGAAGATTTCACTTCTAGCTATGACAGCGAAGATTCGGAACCAACTAACACTTTCGGAAGTGGAAAAGGGTACCCTTGGGGGGGTAATGAACATGGCATGGGACGATTATGATTTTGGGTTTGAAACCGACGACGACTGGAATTCTAGGATAAGTTTGAAACCTGAATGTGTTTCTTTTTGCGATGATATCGAATCAAAGGACAGAATTCGGAGCATGAAAGAAGATTACCTTTGCAAAGAAAATAAGAATACGTCGAATTCCATATATGAAGATGTGAGCACGACGGAAGAGGTCCTTCAAAATATTGAGGTTGAGGATCAAGAAGAAAAAGGGCGCCAAATGGCAGAAATCCAAGGAAAAGTGCAGCACCTTGCCCCCGCCTCACTGAAAATATCCGACATGTTAACATCTTCCGAAGTAATTGCATGGAGCGTTTCAGATCTAAGACAAGCAAGTGTACCGGTCACTCACTCATTTGAACTTACCGATACTCAACCAATTTACCACAGGCCTAGACGTCAACCGCCAAAATATGACCAATTTATCTCAGAGAATGTTACAAGTATGCTGGAAAATGATATTATTCGGCCAGTTTCATCCCCGTGGTCATTTCCAGTTGTGGTAGCACCAAAGAAGGATGGAAAACTTCGCTTTTGCGTCGATTACCGACAACTGAACCAGAGAATGATACCCGATCGATTTCCGATTCCAAATATGGAGGAAATCCTCGAGGACTTGAAGGACGGGAGATACTTCACCTCAATTGATCTTTACACTGGTTATTAGCAGATTCCATTGGATGAAAAATGTAAGGAAAAAAACTTTTACCAGCAAAGCCGGTACATTCAGGTTCGAAGTGATGCCTTTTGGTCTCATGAATGCCCCAGCTACATTCCAAAGAATGATGAACGAGGTTTTGAAAGGACTTCCATTTGCAAGAGTTTATATCGATGATGTGTATATTCTCAAAAATTGGATCAGCACATATCGCATGTCAAGACAGTGTGGAGAGGATATCGCATACAGCCTGAAAATTAAGTTGAGCAAATGCTTCTTTGCGAAAACTTCTATCCAATTACTCGGTCATATCGTCGATCAAGAGGGAAAAAGTGGATCCAGAGAAAACGAAAAAAATCAAGTTGGCACCAAGGCCCGCTTCAAAGACGGAGGTTCGAAGCTTCTTAGGACTGGCCTCATATTACAGAAGATTTATCAAAGATTTCGCCAAGACTGCAGCACCGTTACATGCCAGCACTACGAAAACGGAAAATTTTACTGGAACAAGGAAATGCAAACTGCATTTGAGGAGCTTAAAGATAAGCTATGTGTCCCCCAGTGCTCATGTATCCAGATTTCAAGAGACCATTTTTGGAGACAGATGCCTCAGAACGGTCTTTGGGTGCCGTTTTGTCCCAAAAAGATGAAAACGGAAGACTACACCCTGTTCAATTCGCAAGTCGCACTCTGAATGATGCGGAAAGGAGATACGCGTCTGTGAAAAGAAGCGCTCGCTGTTGTCTTCGCACTGAAAACGTTTCGCTTGTACCTTTTATCATTCGAGAAATTTGTCTTGATAACTGATCACCAGGCACTTAAGACAGCAGTCCAAAGAAAGATGTACATCACCGTTGGCCCAATGGTTGGACATTTTCGCAGAATTTCGGTTTGAACTTGTCTATAGTCCCGGACGTAATAATCGGCCTGCCAATTACCTATCCCGCTTGAGGGATCCATTGAGTCCAAATGAAAAAGCTTCCCAGGACATCGTCGGAGTTGCCGAGGTGCAAGTGCCGAAGAATAACGAGTACGAAGCTACTCTTCACGGACTAATTAAATTACTTGATGGACTAAAATGAGAAAGGTTGATCTGAAAAAAGAAATTGGGTACGCAGGAACCAGAAGGCTTTTACATTGCGGAATGGGAAACTCTTCCGACAAACAAAAGCCGGTTTTCGACTAGTGGCCCCTATGAAAACGATATTCTGCGAAAATGTCGAGCCATCGGGCCAAGCGGTGATGTAAATCCTTTTTTGGAATGCTGTTTTAAGTGCCTGGTGATCAGTTATCAAGACAAATTTCTCGAGTGATAAAAGGTATACGCGAAACTTTTTCAGCGCGAAGACGACAGCTAGCGCTTCTTTCTCGCAGACTGAGTATCTCTTTTCCGCATCATTCAGAGTTCGGCTTGCGAATTGAACAGGGTGTAGTCTTCCGTTTTCATCTTTTTGGGACAAAACGGCACCCAAAGACCGTTCTGAGGCATCTGTCTCCACAACGAATGGTCTCTTGAAATCTGGGTACATGAGAACTGGGGGACACATAGCTTATCTTTAAGCTCCTGAAATGCAGTTTCCATTTCCTTGTTCCAGTAAAATTTTCCGTTCTTCGTAGTGCTGGCATGTAACGGTGCTGCAGTCTTGGCGAAATCTTTGATAAATCTTCTGTAATATGAGGCCAGTCCTAAGAAGCTTCGGACCTCCGTCTTTGAAGCGGGCCTTGGTGCCAACTTTATTTTTTTCGTTTTCTCTGGATCCACTCTAATTCCCTCTTGGTCGACGATATGACCGAGTAATTGGATAGAAGTTTTCGCAAAGAAGCATTTGCTCAACTTAATTTTCAAGCTATACTCCGATATCCTCTCCACAACTGTCTTGACGTGCGAGATGTGCTGATCCAATGTTTCTGAGAATATGACGACATCATCGATATAGACTCTTGCGAATGGAAGTCCTTTCAAAACCTCGTTCATCATTCTTTGGAATGTAGCTGGTGCATTCATGAGACCAAAAGGCATCACTTCGAACCTGAACGTACCGGCTTTGCTGGTAAAGGTTGTTTTTTCCTTACATTTTTCATCCAATGGAATCTGCCAATAGCCAGTGTAAAGGTCAATTGAGGTGAAATATCTCCCGTCCTTCAGGTCCTCGAGGATCTCCTCCATGTTCGGAATCGGAAATCGATCGGGTATCATTCTCTGGTTCAGTTGTCGGTAATCGACGCAAAAACGCAGCTTTCCATCCTTCTTTGGTGCGACCACAACTGGAAACGACCATGGGGATGAAACTGGTCGAATAATATCATTTTTCAGCATACTTGTAACATTTTCTGAGATAAATTGGTCATATTTTGGCGGTTGACGTCTAGGCTTGTGGTAAATCGGTTGAGTGTCGGTAAGTTCGAACGAGTGAGTAACCGGTACACTTGCTTGTCTTAAATCTGAAACGCTCCATGCAATTACTTCGGAAGATGTTAACATGTCGGATATTTTCAGTGAGGCGGGGGCGGGAAGGTGCTGCACTTTTCCTTGGATTTCTGCCATTTGGCGCCCTTTTTCTTCTTGATCCTCAACCTCAATATTTTGAAGGACCTCTTCCGTCGTGCTCACATCTTCATATATGGAATTCGACGTATTCTTATTTTCTTTGCAAAGGTAATCTTCTTTCATGCTCCGAATTCTGTCCTTTGATTCGATATCATCGCAAAAAGAAACACATTCGGGTTTCAAACTTATCCTAGAATCCAGTCGTCATCTGTTTCAAACCCGAATCATAATCGTCCCATGCCATGTTCATTACCCCCGAGGGTACCCTTTTCCACTTCCGAAAGTGTTAGTTGGTTCCGAATCTTCGCTGTCATAGCTAGAAGTGAAATCTTCACTGTCCGTTTCTTTTAAATCTTCAGGATGCGTGCTTTTGTCGAAATCCAGGGGCATCTTCACGGTTGCCGTCAATATTAACTGAAATGATTTGGTTGCCCAAGTCAATGCATGTCCCTAGTCTTTCCATGGTGGGGCAGCCAATGATTGCATCGAAAGGGAGATCCGGCATGACAAGAAAGTCTACATCAACTTTAGAGTCCCCAAAGAACACGGAAACCTTGTCAACAGTGCCCATGCATTTTGAGACGGTTCCATCCGCTACAGTTATTTTCGAGTCGTTGGAGTAATTTGAGACCTAGATCTGTCACCAAAGTTTCTGAAATGAGGTTTGGAACAGCACCCGAATCGAAGAGAGCTTGGGTTTTCATACCCAATACTTTGACTGGTACCAGCTTAAGACGTCTTGGTGCTGTCGAGGCCGATTGAAGAAAAGTTTCTTACCCTTAGCGGACTTATTAGACCTGATAATTTTTTTGAGTTCTTTTCTCGCATCCTCTGCGTCGCCCCTCAAAAGTTGACCAAACGTTATCCCAGTTGGGGCCGATGCAAGCTCAGCCACCAAATTGTACCTCTTCACATACTCTAGTACGTCCTTAGAGATACTCTTAACTTTCTTACTCTTTTTCGTCTTCTTGGCCGGAGTGACTCCCACTCCTGGAACAACTTGATCAGACCTCTTGGTTCGAGGAGGTACAGGTGCTGGGATATGCTCCAGCATTCCATACTCTAGCCTAGGTTTCTTCGATAAAATGTTCCCTTCCCCATCCCTTTTTGTCACATTGACTTGACTAATCTCTTCAGCGATGGATACGTTACCGGCATCCGTCAACCTTTGATCCCTTCTATTTTGTAAGATTTTCACCTCTGGTCCTGACTCACTCCTTGCTTCCGATAAATTTGCTCTTCTGTTGTCTTTAGACCAGCAGTTACTTTCATGATGCCCATATCGACCGCACTTTGCACAACGAGTGTTTCTATGTGGATTATCAGGACACCTGTTTGCAAAGTGTCCAGGCTTGTGACAGTAAGAACAGACTTCTGCGGCTTAGGGGCCCCAGACTGGTTCTTCTTAATGGTAAGAGTAAGGCTTTCCAACTGCGAGGTTATCATGTCAAGTCGATTATCGAATCGGGTTTCCAACCTTTCTTCCAAGTTTTTGACATCGCTCCTGACAGATTCTAATGCCGCTGCACTAGTAGCCGGCCTTTGATAATTCTTTTCAGGATGTACGATAGACATCGATGTGCGGGTTTCCCTCGGTACCTCACTCAGTGACTGAAACGTCTCCGAATTTTTGACAAATTCTACTATGGTACCCTTCAGTTCATCAAAAGTGTGAGGGCCCTTGATGAGGAGGAAATCGGAGAGCCGCTTATCCCCCATAGCCGCCTTACGCAGCATTCCGTACTTGGCTTGGGCGTTGAACCCAGCTTTTCATAAAGATCACACAAGTACACCAATGAGCTTAACAAATCGTCGAAGTTGAGCCGGGCCTCTATGGCGGTACGAATCATCTCATCTGGTTCTACCTCCTTAGCATACTCTTTCACAAGCCACTCACATACCTCACCGAAGTTACGCCCATTCCCGTTAAGAGACCACCCGTCGATAAACTTGGACTTATATTTGTGCTTTGCGTCACCATGAAGATAGGCGAAGATACTTGCGGCCTTCTCTTCATCGCCCTTCTCTCGCATCACAACGTTGACATATGTGTAAAGAAACTCCTCAACGTCTTCAGTCTTGCCCCTGTGAACGTTATACGAGCAGCATTGAGATCCATGATTACCGAAAAGAAATCCCCCGAAGTGTTCCTTACTACTGCTCAACTCGAATACCTCGGGTGCAACCCCCTCCACAAGAGTACCAAATGATAGGGGTAAATCGGCGGGGGAAGAGATCCTCAGAACCAATTACCCTGAGAAGGAGGTGTTGCGAGCGACAAAAGTGCTACCGTGGTATTGTTGAACGAACAAAAGGGAGTGTATATAGAAGAGAGTTGAGAAAGCTACAAGCAAGTATAAAAGGGGCAGGGTCTACCACCGACGCTCTGCGACCAGCGTAAGAAAAAGTTTTCTTGGGTCTGAAGTTGACTCTCAACTTCCTACTACTCGGGACTTGGCTTGAAGTTGTCTGCCAACTTGCTTGACCTCTCCATGAGGAAGCAGTTTACTCAGCTTATATAGACTTTTGGCTACCCCTAAAGTCCGAACAAAACTACAGAAGATACCAAGAAATGCATAAAAATACTTTGTGTGGACAATATACTCTAAGCAAAAGATACTTAAGAAACTAACAATTAATTTGGTCCTCTTATTTCCCATTCTCTAAATCAGATCCAAACAACTCCTCTAAAATATCCATGCTGTCCAAGCAGTCCCCACAAATATCTGCGAATGGCTCACAACTCTCTATTTCCCCCTGGGAGATATCTAGACTACTAAAGATATCTCCATCCGGTTCCATCGTGGGCACAACTTGATCCATACTCTCTATTCCAGGCCCCACCAGTCCAACACTTTCCATGCCCCCTGTTCCTCATCCTCCTCCTCCTCCTCCTCCCCTCCTCCCCTCCTCTTCTCCTCTTCCTCCTCCTCCTCCTCTTCCTCCCTTCCTCCTCCTCATCCTCTTCCTCCTCCCATCCTCCTCCCCTCTTCCTCCCCATCCTCCTCTCCTCTTCCTCCTTCCTCCTCCCCTCTTCCTCCTCTTCCTCCTCCTCATCCTCTTCCTCCTCTTCCTCCTCCTCATCCTCTTCCTGAGCCTCGTACACTAGCTCAGGGGCTAACCATTCCTCGAAGGACTCCCCGCTCTCCTCCTCGACCTTCTCAGCCTCTCCCGGACTTACCTCCCTCGCTTCTTCTTCTATGAAGAGGCGGCGAACGAACTCGATGATTTGCTTCTTTGTTTGCCGCCGGATGTAGTCGTCGGCATCGGTTGGCCCGTAGGCGGCGAGACGAAGGCCATTGATGGGACGGGAAGGGCGGTTTTTGGAAATAGGGACAGAGGGGCGAAGGTTGTTCATTGTGATAGACGTTGGGGAACGGGGGCAATGTAGGGTGTTTTGGGTGTGTGGGGGAGAGGGGTGATGAGTAAAATGATCGGGGGCATTTGGAACTTAGAATAAAGGGGTTTAAATAGCTCCCGGGCAGGTTCTATAGATTAGGAATAGGTAAAATAAATCTGCAAGGGATTTTGCAGTAGTGCATTTGCGCCCTTCTTCTCAAAAAGGCGAATTTGGAGGAGGAGGTAAGCTAAAAGGGAAAAGGGACTTGATTCGGGGTCGATTCAGAGGGTTAAATACAGTATAAAAATATCTAGATAAAATGGAAGTAAATTTGGAAATGACGGTGGAGAAGTTAGAGGCGGGATCGTTGTAGGTTGCTGGATTACACGAGGGGAGGACCATTTCCTGTATTACGTGAAGGGAGGACCATTTCCTGTATTAAATGAGGGGAGGACCATTTTTTGTATTACACAAGGACCATGAATCTGTGCGAACGCCTCCCGCTGCTTCCGGTCGAAGCTGACAGCCAAAGCCGTAGATTAGTGGGGGGGGTGAGCCCGCAGCAGATAAGTAACCTTACAGGCGCTCGCACAGAAACGGTGCAAATGGTAGACCATCTGGGCGTCATCGAAGGACTGAAGACAGGAAAAGATGCGATCGACTGTAGCTTGACGGGTGTCGAATGCGGCGCTGACGAAGGAATCGGAACCAATGGGAGAGCCGAGAACGGTAAAGCCATCGGGCGTGGAGAAGGGGCAGGGAAGAGTGAGGGGAGAAGGATTATAGGAGAGGCCGTAGACGTGGGTTTTGGTCATATTCAGTGCGAACCCATGGCTTGTCCCTGACTCTGGAAGAATTGCAATTTCCGGAGGGCCTGCGAACGGGAACGACAAATTTCCTATCGTCTGCATACCAAGCGTTGAGCGGGGTCGGAATTGATCCTGGAACTTGAGAACGAGAGGATAGAGAGCGAGAGCGAAAAGCAAAGCCCCAAAGGATCCCCCTGTTGAGTGCCATCGGCGCTTAGTATGGAGAATGAACCGAATGAGAGAAAAGAATTATCCCCATAGCAGTAGTGAACCCATCGCGCGATGCCAGGTGCAAAGTCCAGAACGGCATCAAGAATGCGTTGTCGAGAAATGCTATTGAAAGCATTGTGGGCATCGACTTGGATCAATACGTGGTCCTGGAACTTGGTAGTTTGCGTCAGGCGACGGACGGCGTGAACAATGGCCTCAGCCCCACTTTTAACGCCCACGCCAAGTTGATGAGGCAGAGAGATAGGAAGCTGCAGTCGAGGAAGCCTTGTGTCTAAGTCTCGATTGCGACAGAATCGTGATGTGCGCAAATTCGCACACAAAAAAATCTAGATGAGGACCATAGTTGTATACAGTATCGGAATTGGGAAGATATTTGTACAGTTTTTGAATTTGCAAGATATTTTTAATTTGGGTGAGTGTGGCAAATTCATCGGTTGATTTTTTTCATTTTAGGACACGCTGTCATAGTAGATGCCAGTACAGTTCCAGGTTTTGGTAGTACTACAAGTAGCTCTGAAAGGTTTATATAATGGCCACATCAATTCCCACCCCTGGCCGATGGGTGGCTGGCATGGGTATGGTTCCTAGATATTTACGTTGAGAAAATATCTTCTAATAGTCTCTCTGGTTCACACGATTCCGTGAATGCATTTTATGGTTATTAGTATGTTTGTTTGAGACTTTAGGGGTAGCCAAAAGTCTATATAAGCTGAGTAAACTGCTTCCTCGTGGAGAGGTCAAGCAAGTTGGCAGACAACTTAAAGCCAAGTCCCGAGTAGTAGGAAGTTGAGAGTCAACTTCAAACCCAAGAAAACGTTTTCTTACGCTAGTCGCAGAGCGTCGGTGGTAGACCCTGCCCCTTTAATACTTGCTTGTAGCTTTCTCAACTCTCTTCTATATACAGTCCCTTTTGTTCGTTCAACAATACCACGGTAACACTTTTTTCGCTCGCAACACCTCCTTCTCAGGGTAGCTGGTTCTGAGGATCTCTTCCCCCGCCGATTTACCCCTATCAAATCTATCAGGTACACACGACAAAAAGTCATGCAGAAGGCAACGTATTGGCAAAGAAACAAAGATTGGGAGAGATATTTTGGAGCATATCCCAGCCGCAGTAGCACCACGCACGAAGAGGATTTACCCAATTATTCCAGGGATGGAGGCCGTAAAATCCAGAAAAACGAGAAAGCGAAGAAAACTAAGGCTATCTCAAAGGATTTATTAGGTTACGTAAAGAAATACAACTTAGTGGCCGAGCTGGCGGTGGCTTCAACCGGGATTAAATTTGGACAACTACTAAGAGGAGATTCGGGCTATGCCGGGAAAGAACTGAAGATAATAATTAAGACCGCAGGCAGCAAGAGGGCTATGCTCAATTCAGCCCCCAACACTCTGAGGCGTTCAAGCTGGTACCGATCAAGGTTAGAGGAACCAGAGTCCAGGCGCTATTCGACTCAGACGCTGTTCCTTATTTAATCTCGGAGATTTTGGCGAGTCATCTTGGCCTTAACGCTACTCCTACAGCGAAAAAGATAACAGTCGCTGATGGTACCGTCTCTCAATGTACGTGCACGGTCGAAAAGGTCGCAGTGTTCTTCGCAGACCTAAAAGTCAATTTAGATTTCTTAGTCATGTCTGACCTCCCATTTGATTAATCATTGGCTGCCCAACGATGGAAGGATTGGAAACTTGCATTGATCTAGGCAATGAAATTGTGTCAATTCGGGTCGACGGAACGGAAGTTAGGATGCCCCTTGACTACGATAGAGTGGTGGTTTGGGAAATTTAAGTGGAACAAACAGCGAATATTTCACCTTCAGTTATGGAAGTGAGGATTCGAAAAATTAGAATAAAAATAAACGCTTGAATAATTTCCAGAAAGGCATACTGAACTTCGTTTGGACATTTCAGGCCTTGGCTTTGAAACGGATGACGACAAGGGCTACGGGGACGACACAGAACCGGAGTGCGTCGCGCTTGCGCGCAAGAAAGTTGGAAAATAGGAAAAAAATATAAGAAATGAGTGCTTGCAAGAAGATATCAGCCCCATGGGAGCAGGGAGAAGCAAACTATGCGAGCAAAACCAAAACAGAAAGAGAGGAGAGAGTGGGAGAAATCAAAAGAAATGGTTCGTCCCCTCCTTTCCCCAGCAGCCAAGCAATTGTCAGAGACACGTATATCATCAGGGTAATCGCGTAGGAGGTTTCAGATCTGCGGCAAGCAGATGTGCCTTTGAAGCACACAAATTGAGCTGGAAGACCTGAAACCTATATACCATAAAACGCGTCGCCAACCACCAAAGTGGGATTAGGTGATAGAGAGAACGTCAACGAGATGCTAAGAAATGGTATAATAGCCTCCAATTCCTCTTCATGGTTTTTCGCAGTTGTTATCGCGACCAAGAAGGACAGAAAAACCAGATTCTGTGTCGATTACAGGTTGTTGAACTGTAAAATGGCACCTGATCAGTTACCAATTCCAAACATGGAGAAAATTCTAGAAGACGTTAGAGATGGGAAATATTTTACAACAATCGAGTTTAATACTGGCTACTGGCAAATTCCCTTGGAGGAAAAATGCAAAAATATGAAGACCTTCACGTGTAAAATGGGAACTTTCAGATTCGAAGTGATGCCTTTTGGTCTGATGAACGCACCGGTAACCTTTCAAAGAATGATGAACGACGTCACACTGGAGGAACACGTGACTCATATCAAAGAAGTGGTTATAAAGATATCGAGTTACAGTCTGAAGATTAAGCTGAGCAAGAGTCTCATTGCACAGGCTTCCGTAAAACTACTGGGCCACATAGTAGATCGAGATGGGATAGACGTGGCCCGAAAAAGATCTCGAAAATCAGACTGGCACCCCAGTCAGATTCCAAGACAGGATTAACGAGTTTCTTTGGCCTTGCCTCATATTACAGGAGGTATATTAAGAATTTCGCTAAAATAGCGGCACCTAGTTATTCTGAAACGTCAAACATTGTAGAATCCAAGTGAAAATAAGACATGCAAAAGGCTTTTGAAGATCTTAAGGAAAATCTTTGTGCCCTTCCGGTTCTCATTTATCCTGATTTCAAGTTTCCTTTTATAGAAGAAACAGATTCTTCAAACCATGCTGTTGGGGCTGTTTTGTTCCAAAAGGATGAAAGAGGTAGATTACCCCAGTCCAGTTTGCAAGCAGAACTTTGAACGAAGCGGAGAGAAGATATTCTGTGTGTGAGAAATGGCATTGGCGGTAGATTTCGCATTGAAGAAATTTAGGGCATATCTTTTGTCGCTCGAAAAATTTACTTTAGTGACTGACCACCAGGCGCTCAAGGCAGCATTTCAAAAGAAGGACGTGCACCACCGGTTGGCCAGGCGGCTTGATCTCTTTTTTCGAGGATAAATATCTACCTGGACGTGAGAATCAACGCCGACTTTCGTTCTCGTTTGTGAAAAGACCGAAAACCGGAGAAAGCCTTGATGAATATGGCGTAGGTACAATTGAAGTACAGAAGACAGAGCTCAACAGCTATGAGGACGAACTTACATCCCAAATTCCATTTCTGACCGATCTAGAGAAAAGAAAAGTACACCCAAAATATAAGGATTGGGTTCGGAGTAACCAAAAAAAAGTTTTCTTTTAGGAAGCTAGATTGTTCCGACGGACCAAATCAGGCCTTCGGCTATTGTCACCGCTAGAGGAGCACAGTAAACTTGTAAGGACCTTCCACAATGGAATCGGTCACTGGGACATGAATACGTTGAAGCAGTTTATCACGAACATATTTTGGTGGCCTGGCCTCCATACGGAAGCCTTCGAATTTGTGAAGAGTTGTGATGGTTGCCAAAAGTTCGCTCCCATCCAAAAGTACAAGTCGACGCTGAAATTTCCAATCTCCGCTCTGTTGGAGAGTTTCTCCGTTGACTTTCGGGGCCTTTTCGAGAAAATTCCAATGGAAATAAGTACTTCGTAATTGGAGTGGAGCACGTTACTGGCTGGCCTATAGCAGTATCAGTTATGGATGCCACCGCGGAGGTAGTTCTGAAATTTGTACAGGTACAAACTATAGAAACCTTTGGCCTCCCGCAAAAGATTATTTCAGATAACGCCCTCTGCTTTGCAGCAACAGCATTTACCAGTTTCATGGGAAAACAGGGAATTAATTGGAAAACTGTTCTTGATTACGCTCCCATGTCTAAAGGCAGAGCAGAAAGAATGGTCGGAACGATGAAAACAGCGATGTCAGAGACCATATCGGGTAGCTGCATGGAATGGGAAGAAGCCATTCCGAAGGTTCTTTATAGATATAGAAGAAGGAAGAGGGTAATGAACCCTTCTAATTTTCGGCTAAAGTACGGAAAAAGTCCAGAAATGGTCAAGGAAGACGCTATTTCTCACGAAATTGAGCCAATTGAGGATGTAAGAGAAGTAGAATTACTATCTGCTTGGAATTGGAAAGCGGAGCTTGCGGCCACTAAATCGGGAGTAAGTCGGTCAGATACGCAAGCTAAGACATTTAAATTCGTGTTTAAAATTCTCTTTATCCACGGAAAGTCGTTGCAACAGGAAGTCAGGTGGCCAGCATTCGAAACAAAGTACTCCAATCCATGTTTAGTTACCAAGCAAGACACCCGCACTATGAACTTCACTCGAGCTCAGGAAAGAAATCTACGAGACCCATCCATGCTCGTCGTCTCATCTCGTACCCGGGAGGCGGGAACTCTTTATAATTGCACCGAATGTGTACCAAGGAACATTCTACTTCATAATTATAGGATGATTCTGATAGGAGTAAAGAGAGCTTAGGAATATATCAGGATATTCTCGCGAGAAGACTCGGAGTTTCATGTGATTATTCACTATTTTATTAAAATTTGTTTATGTTTCCGTACGCTCAATGGTCCATACCTTTCGAAAGAAGAATGAAATCTACTGTTGCGGGCATTTTTTCACTCCGAAATGAGCGGTTCTTGGAGGTTGGTCCTGAATTCGTACAAATCTTGTATCACTACTCAATCGGAAGATATGAGATCGTTCCAGAAGAAAACCTACCTTTCTCGTACCTAAACGTTATGCGAAGCATGTACTCGTTTCTGAAAGAGAATTCTGAGATATCAAGCAGAGGCTATGAGTTGGCTGCGGACACAGAATATTGATTAGTTCCCTATCCTCTATGGGAACCTTATGTTTACCCGACACAAAATGGGAACGTTGAGGGTTGCGAAGATCCCCTGAAGCAGTGATTAAGTCCCGAGGAGGACCTTCGGGAGACAACAGCCCGCCCAGAAGAGGTTCTGGTCGTCCCCTGAGAGGACCTCGCGCCGGTCCAAGTACTTCAGGAACTGGCCGCGACCATTCATCGGGACAACCCTCCATACCTTCGTCTCTAGCTCTCCTTCACAACTATGGACAGCATACGGTCGGTAGAAGGAGACTATATTTTGGTTGCGCAATATTTCCGAGGATGCGAACGATGCGCAGGTCATTTCTTATTAAGAATCTGTTTATGTTTTCGGGCGCTACATGGACCGCACTTATCTTACGAAGATTCAATCTTGATGATGCATATCGTCTTTTCTTATAGGCATCCATTACTCCGGCATTTTTCAGAAGAGTTTGCATATCATTTATATTTTTCACTCTTTGGAGATTCGGAAGAGTCACGGAAGGAGAATGTATTCAACCCCATCCTGACGTTATCAAACCAATATATGAAGCTATGCTACAAAGTGAGGTACCAGTAATGCTTTTGAAGCATCATATTGGTAATCAGCTGCATCCATATCAGTTTGAAAGACAGTAAATTTTATCATAACACAACGAACACTAACGGAAACCGAACAAGAACAGTGACGAGCCGAGATTTTCGTTGGGCGAGAGGGAATGTTGTAAATGAAAATTTGTTTCTGCTGCGCTGGATGAGCTTGCATGCTGCGCTGGCTGCGCTGTCACTGTAATTACAATTCTACTTCAATTGTTTTTAGAGAGAGACTTTGCACCGTACTGTAGCGGTGCTAATAGGGCACATAGATACTGAATTGGTGCTACAAATTCTGGGAGTTGAAAACTCCATATAAGGGACTGTCTGCATGAGATGATAGGAGTAATTGGGGAGCAGCAAGCCCTAGTGGGACGCTCACCAAACCAAGTCACACAAATTATAGGCAACAAGCCCTAGTGGGACGCTCACTAAACCAAGTGACACACAACACAGAGTGTAGAGGGAGTTGCCAGACAGGCATATATAGTAGCAATTCCCACTGCCTTAACATCTACTGTAGCACTTTAGTCGCTCGCGAAAACTCTCACCTCGGTAGTTGATGGTTTTCTTTTCCTATGGAGCCATTTTCACCCTATCGACCAGTACGCAGCGGTTGTGTAACTGTCCATTCGTAAATCGGGGGACTCCGAATGCCCAGAAAAGCTGGGAATCTGGTAGAGGAGCGGATGCTCGCCTAGGGCGACGATCTCAACTTCCTTACGATAATGTGGGATATGTAATGATGTAAACATGTAGCAGAAATGGGCTTTATTTACCACCCTTCCTCCACACACGCTCCACCCTTCCAGATAGAATATATCCTCCAAGAGTAAAACACTGAAACCATTTTTCTTCCCTTTATGACCCTCAATCTCCTTGCAAATGGCGCTCGCATCCAACCAGAGGCTGGAATCACTACGGCCTGCCTAAGGCTCGGTGTCGTAGTTTTTCGGAGCAAGTCCATGTTTTATGTGCTCATGTTCAAACGCTACTTTTGACGCATACGGCCGTCATTTTTCCGTCCGTCAGATTGGTGCGAACACCATGCGTGGTCACAGCGCCCTTCGCAACGCTGCGAAAGCAGCTCATCGCTGATGTTCGCAATGTTTCTAAGAAATTAAGTGTTCAAGTGTTCCGGGAGTACTGTTTTCTAGGTCTACCGCTTCCCGATCATGGCTCTGTCCCCTTCTTCCTCCCTCCCTTTCATCGCCGCTGATATTCCACTCAACTTCCAAGTGCAGACCCAAACCGTTGCGAAATAGAAAGTCACCGTCCGACTTAAGAAGGGTTTTGTTTATATTGTTCACTGAGCATGGTTGGTAGACCCTGTCCCTTCTGGACTACTTGTGTCACTTTGACACCATGCGACTATTCATCTTTGTTGTTCTGCAACTATACTTCGATAGGACTTTTAACGTTTGCAACACCTCCGTTCTGGAGTAATTGGTCCTGAGAACCCCATCCTCTACAATATACTGCTATCATTTGGTAATCTTTTGAAGATAGTTTCCTTCGAGGTATTGGAGTTGTGGAGTAGTAGGTGCAAGTTAGGTTTAATATGTTTTTTATTTATTTGCAACCGTGGATCTTAATGAATCCTACATAGTTCACACGAAGCAAATTTGGGGCGTTGACGAGTTTTTCTATACATATGCTAATGATTTAATGCGGGAAAGGAACGATAAAGAGAAGATCGCGAGTATATTCTCCTATTTCCGGAGGTTTGATAATTAAATATAAAGAAAAAGTTCATCAATTGGTATTCTATTGGTTTAATGTGCGTAACCTCAGTAAAGTTTGTTAGTGTGTTGCAAAAGAATACGTTAAAGAAGTAAACCAGATGAGATCATCTGCCCATCATCGAGCCCCGCTTCACGTTTAGTGACCTGCTAATTCATTATTTACTTTTTTGATCTCTACGATAAGTTTGGGTTCAATGCCCAGGTCAAGTGCGAAATACTGCGTAAGTCGGCAATGAAGGATAACTGGCTCTCGATTTACTTCTTCTCAAAGGCTGTCAGATGTAAATTGATCTGAAGTGCGCAATTGTGGGGTCTTTTATGAATTTGGATACATTTCACTCGCTGAGTAAAATTCCTAAGGGAGGCCTATACCGATATACCTTTTCCATCGTTAATAATTAAATAAAACCATGTACCAAGTCAGCGGCGTTGAAATCCGTGAGAAACGATATTAAAAACTTGGAAAAACGACTTGGAAACCTGTTTGACGATCTACTAGACATGATAATGTCACAGTTGGAGAGCCTTTCTCTGACCAACTAGAAATCCATCCGTTATTTCGAGGGCTATAGAATTATGCTGCTACTCTCATAAACGTGGACGCTTTGCAAAAATGTGTCGGGATACTCAACCCTAGAATACTCGTTTTGGGAAGTGCCGTCACCACTGTCATCATGAAAGAAACTGCTAGACTATAGATAACTGACAGTCAACTACCTCGGAGAAACGAAGCGATTGTGGACCCGAGATGACCCGTTCACAGAAATGGAAGGCTCATAAACTGAAGAAAGACGGTAAAGTACTCTATCTATCGCTGATGAAACCAACCAATTCATGTTGCAGAAAGGGATGAAGAAAATAATATGTTACCGAAGAAACCAGATTGAATCATGAGATGCTTGAGGGTATTCCATCACTCTTTTCTTCTGGACAAAGAGATTTGATCAAATTGCATTAGATGTGGAACTTGCTCCTGCAACGAAAATGAAAAGGCAGAAAAAGGCAAAAAATATTTCAAAGGATATAGTCAAATCAGGCAAGGAAAATGAGAAAGCACATAAAGGTAAAAACTATCTCGAAGGATTAGTCAAATATGTGAAGATATATTGCTTTGCGAGGTCCCTTCGGAAATCTTACTAAGTCTAGTAAGGCAAGAGACTATTTATTAATTCGTTCCTGAAAGTATTGGGACATCCTAAGCTAGTACCAGTCAAAATATTGGAACGAAAGCCCATGTCCGTTTGAATTCTGATGCTGTTGCAAACGTCATTTCAGAAAACTCATTTAAAACATCTGCCTCAAAAGTGTCTCAACTAGAGGAAAAATAGCTATTGCGGATCGAAACATACCAAACTGGAAGGGAACTGTTGATAAAGTTTCCGTATTCTTCGGGGACTCGAAAGTTGATATCGATTTATTGTTTTTCCTTAGCTACTTTTTCATGTGGTCATTTGATATAAGACAAAAGCAGAGCCCGGGAACTGCATTTACCTTGGCAACCAATGTTTCTCAGTTCAAATCGACGGCTAAAACGTAAATATGTGTATATAATTTGACAAATGCGTGAGCCCAGAAGAATTGAGAAAGAAAAAGTGAATGTTTCACCTGTAGCCGTGAAAAAAGGATCTAAAACTAAATTAAATAAAGTGTTCCGAAATTGAAATATTATTATAGAGAGATAGTAAACCTCGTATAGAATTATTATGATTCCAAGTATATCACAGACGCCGACTGGGGTTTGAAGACAAAAAAAGCTATCTTTTTGTAGCTGTTTGTGATAAATTCCGATTATAAAACAAGAAAAATGTGTACGTAATTCGAATATCTATACGAAGAGACTGAGAAATTTGCGATCTAATCTGAAAATTGAGATAAAGCGGAAGTGATTCACCGAAAAGAAGATAGTAAAATCATCAATAGAAATAGATGATTATCGCAAATGCTAATGTAAAACAGATACACTTTCCCTCTGCCGCTTCTAGTACAATATAAGGGATATTAGCACCTTCCGAAGCCTTTTCATTTAGAATTTCCGATTGAACACATGAAACTGTGCCGTGCATTGACTGTGTTGAGCTTATCGAAACTCAACCAATATACTCTGGGCTAAGACGTATACTGCCCGAGTATGAACATATTTCTCGGAAAATGCTTAAAATACAAATATACTGAAAATGCCATTATTCACCCGGTCTCGTCATCATGGTCATTTAATTTCTCAGTTATGCCAACAATAGAATAGAAAGCTTGTATTTTGCGTCTAATACCGATTATTAAATTACATAACCATATTGAGACCTTCCGATTCCTAATATGCAGTAATCATCGATATTTTGAAGGATAGGAGATGGTATAAATCCAATTCCATAATCCATACATCAGTTGAAGTTTACATAGCTAAGGGCAACTTACCTAGTATGGAGAAAGAGAGGACAAATATAGCAACTGTTTTCAGCAAAGTTGTTACATTCAGAACCGAGGTAATGGCTTTCATTTTCATAAATGCATCAGCCGCATTCCAAAGAGTGATGAATTAAATAATTACACGGATTCAATTTGCGATTGCGTAATTTAATTATATCTTAGTATTCTTTATAATTGGATGGGATGTTTCGGATTTGAAGGCAGTAGGGGAGAATTTCAGAGTGCAGGCTGAGAGTAAAATCGAATGAATGCTTCTTCACAAAGAATCCATGCAAATATTGTTCCACATTGTAGATTGAGGTGAATAAAGTTTGATCTTAAACAACGACGAAAATAGAACCAGCACCGAGACGTACTTCAAAGACGTAATTCAGAGGCTTCCTTGATGTAGATTATACTTCTGAAGGTTCATCAGATGTCGCCAGGAAATGACACCGTTACACATCAGAGCTACGAAAAATGTATAGGTTTCCGGAATAATAAAACAAAAATCCCATTCGAAGAACTTAAAAGAAGCTATGTATACCTCCAGTTCCCATGTATAATCATTTGCAAAAACCATTTATATGGAACCAGATATATATGTCGGTCTCTAAGAACATTTATCCTAAGCAGATATAAAAGAGAGTAAGACTCGCTCAATTTGCCACTCAGACCTTAATAGTGCAGAAAGGAGATACTTTATCTTGATAAGGAAGCTATGGCTGTATTTTCGCTTTGAAAAAAGGTTTGCGTCTATATGATGTTACTCAAAAAGTGTTTTCTCAAACTTACCAGCAGAAATAACATGAAATTCCGAATGAAGGACTTAAAACAGGTCCTGAAAAGATATCTAGACATGCTGGCCAAGCATCTGCTTGATAATAGGCACAGATTTCGACCCAGTAACTGATCAACTCAAGATTTTTCTCGTTCGAAAATCCATTGAGTCAGAGTAACTGCTTTCCTGAGAATGTTAATGGAGTCAAAAAATGCCTCAATCTAGCGCAGAAAAGTTTGAAGCTAATATTATAAAGCTTATTCGAAATTTGAGTCCTTTTAAATAAAACTTGGGCATGTAACACAGAGCATGTGCGTAGGAACCAAATGTTCTTGCTCTGCGTGAAGGGAGCCTTTTTAGAAGCAGCGACGCCAGTATCTGACGTAAGCCTCATTGAAAAATAGAATCCAGATTTGAGGACATTCATAATAAACTAGATCATCAGGAGTTCCTTACTACTGAAAACTTCATTGGCTAGATTAACTAAGTTAATAGGTAAGATTTAAATGGTCCAACAAGAAAAATGATATTTTCAATTTCGTGAAAAACTTTGGGACCAGTCGAGAGTTCTCCCAATCCAAAAATTCAAGACTACACTGAGAGACTTGATTTCAGGCCTTTTTGAAGCTTTCCCGATCGACTTCGGCGGACCATTCAAAGAAAATATTTCTAAAAGCAAATTGATCCCCATTTGGGGTGAAAACCTCATATACTGGCCGTTGAGAGTCGCAGATAAGAAAGTTACGGCAAAATTTATCCCAGGTTCCATAGAAGAATAAATAATTGAGCAATTTGTTCTCTCGAAAAAGGAACATCTCGGACACGTTCTAGGTTTCGATGCAACGAATTTTCTGTATTTCTTGAGAAATATTAAAGTGAAAACTGGTTTTCGCTTATGCTCTCACGCCAACAAGAAATCTTGAACAGCTACACGAAAAATCAAAAGTGAGTTGCGGAAAATGTGGAAGGCGAAGAAATTTAGTGACAAATACTTTACCAAAGATATCATAAGGGTATCGCAGAAGGAAGCGGTTAAACGGTCGCTCACTTCTAGAGTTCCTGTGAGTAAATGCGGCGAGAACTTTGAAAGAATATATCTACCGGCTGACTTCAAAACCAAATTAAAATCCTTTTTGGATTTCTGATGGGGCTGGAGATAAAGAAAGTTAGGGAGGAACACAGGGACTGGGTGAGACGAAACCAAAAAGTATTTTCGGCATGGGAAGGAAAGCTATTCGATTGACAAAAGCAGGTCCCTGGCTGGTGGCTCCAATAGGAAAAAGAAGCGAGATTCTGAGAACCTTCCATGATGAATTAGGCCATTGGGGCCTTAGCACAACGAAAACATTCATCACGGAAAGATTTGGGTGGCCGAACTTTGAGAGAAACATCTATAACCTTGTGAAAAGATTCGATGGTTGGCAAAACTTCACTTCATTCCAAAAATACAAATCCGCTCTCAGTATTCCTGTCTCTGGACTATTTGGGACATTCTCCCTGGATTTCGCCGGCCCCTTCACAAAAAGAACTTCTGAGAACGAATAACTTCTCGAAAAAGTTGAACACCTTACAGGATGGACATCTGCAATGTCTGTTAAGGTCGCCACCGCCGACGCAGTCATTGAGTTCATAAAAATAACTAATCGAGCCTTTTGGCCTGGCTGCGGAAATTATTTTGGACAATGCGCGTTGCTTTACGGCTACTTTTCTTGCAAAATTCAGCAGAAAAACAGAATCAAGAAGAAAAAAGTTCTGGCCTATTCTCTAATGTCTAATGGAAAGGCAGAGAGTATGATCGGAATATTTAAAAGGGCCATATCAAACCATGTGGGGAAACGAAGTCGCCTGGGATGGCGCTTTGACAAAGGTATTGTACGGCTGCAGGCGTAGAAAAGGAAGCGAAGGGCGCTCTTTGTTCGAGCTAATTTACGGAAAGGCCTCTAAAATCGTATAAAAGGACTGATAATGTACTAACATGAAAGCTAAGGTAAGAGAGATGGAGCTCTCAGCCTTCGAAAAATGGAGTAACAACCGGGCCAGAAAGGGGAAACAAAACAAAGGTTCCTCGAAATACCGCGGTCATTTCTGTCGGGTCTAAGGTCCTGTTAATTCATGGTAACGCTTTACAACATACTCTGAAGTGGCTCGCGTTCCTTACGAAGTATTCTAATCCGTCGTGCGTTATAACAAAAGCAAGGCACCCAAATTAAAGCTCTGCTCGAGTTCTGGAAAGAGGTCGACGAGGCTATTCATACAAGACCCTTCATGCGTTTCATAGAGAACCGAATATATTTTTATGATTGGATCTTAGAATGTCCTAAGAATGTACTGGTGCATAATTGCATGACGCTCATAATTGCCGGCAGGCGAGCAGGGAAATGGATCGCCTCATTGACGAGAGCAGATGCCGGAACTGAAGTTCTTCTACATTTTCACCAACATTGAACTTTTTTTCAGGGCTCTGATGGGTCTATTTCTTTCTGGACATGACCACAGTTTATTTTTAAGGGGTCATTTTTTACTTTCAGAGCTGAAGTTCCCAATGCGGGTGCA